>JAAGNO010014585.1:37801-67309 GCA_033439905.1 Ceryle rudis
CCACCCTCATGGTGAAGAAATTCTTCCTAGTGTCTAACCTGAATCAACCTCTCTCTAGTTTTAATCCATTCCCTCTAGTCCTATCACTGCCCTACAGCCTAAAAAGTCCCTCCCCAGCTTTCTTGTAGGCCCCCTTAAGATACTGGAAGGCCACAAAAAGGTCTCCTCAGAGCCTTCTCTTCCCCAGACTGAACAACCCCAACTCTCTGTCTGTCTGGGATGATCTGTTCCCCCTGATTCCATCAGTAATGTTCAGTCAGATTGGAACTTCCAAGTTCCTAGTGTTAAATGTTTTGATTTTAGCTCTAAAGATTTTTTAACTTATGAATAGTGAAAGAAAAGGATGAGTAAAATAATGAAGAGTAGGTACAATTGTATAGTGCACAGAGATGGAGTTTTTAAGTAATGTTGTCTAGGATAAAGCCAGTTTCCAGTTCAGAGGGTCTGATTCCAACTTTTCTCCATGTCCTGGTCATTTCAGAAGGCATTCTGAATATGAACTGTGGAAAGTTATCAGCAGTGTGAAATATCAAATAGATAATTTTCTCTCTTCTCAGAATTAAAATAGTTTAATAGCTTTAAATAGTTATTTACTGGTTCACCTGATCTGTTTTGTTCTGCTACATATCTTATGCTACATATCAAGACTGACTGGCTGAACTGGAAGATGTCTATAAGCAAAGTGGTTCAGTGAATAGATGGCGGGGTAAGGAGCTCTGTTCAAGCAAGCAAGCTAAATGGATATCTCATCTGTTTGGATATAGAAATCCTATACATTCCTGTGCTTCTAGTCTACAATGTACTCCAGTATGGCTTTTGGCAGCCGGATCTGGTCTCTTGAGGTGTTCAGGGTCAAATCCTCTCGATGTCTTAACAAAAGTACCTGTACTGCCATGAGCACCGTGCTGCTTCTGCTCTGAAAATAACTGAGCTGCAATTCCTTTCCCAGGGAGTTGGCAGCAACAGAAATGTCTCCTAAATTTTGCTTCAGAAAGCTGTGGAAGTCATTGAAAATACACCTGTTGGTCAAGGGTACAATCTGGGCACATGCAGTTAAATTGATAGAGAGGACTTCTTTTGGCTGCAAAACCCTTCTTATGTGTGATGACATAGAAAAAGGAAAGAAAAAGAACCTGGCACAGTGTTTCAGGTTGCTTTTACTAAGCCAGCAGTCAGGAGGTAAAAACCCATGGTTTTTAAACTGAGCATGTTCAATACAGAAGTCACTGAGTGATGAGCATGGGATCTCAGGGGCCCTTTTCTGAACAGAAAACCACATGCTCAGAAACAGGGAATGTGTCTAATGCTGGGTAAGTAATGAGGAAAATGCTGCTGAGAGTTCAAGTGGTATCAAATAAGTCTCTAGATTTAGTGGCCCCCATGAGAGCAGCCCTTTGCTTCAGGATTGAAGTGCAAGCAGAATAATAAACTATCTCTCAAGCTGCTATGATTTCTATCCCAGTTAAGTTTGTTGCAGGACATAAATATAACTGGTCTCTCACCTTGGCAAATATTTCCCTCACTCAGGTTTTTAATCATAATAACCATTTTTCCTCAGAATAACTGAGTAAATATTAGAGAAAGAGTATACAAATTATTAGTAATCTAAGAAACTTATTAATGCAGTTGAATATCTGGAATTAATTCCCACAGAGCACTGTGTCCTACAAAAGTGGTTTACTTCTCTGGTTTTTTTTTGTCAAATTTACATCAAATCCTCCAATTTGTGTATCTAGTAATGCTTTTCTTTTGTCAGTGGTATGAAAAAAATTCCTTTGCCAAACTTGTGTCAGTGTTTTGAAACGTAGAAGTCTTTCTAAGTGCCACTTGGAATTTTTCTTTTCTTTTTTTTTTTTTCCTGTGAGATGAATTTTGTCCACTTCAGAAGCAAGACTAGGTGAAAAACCTGTCATATTGGTGTTTTAAAAGGCATCTGCTAAGAGTAGTGTTCACAGGTGGATAAGGATAAAGATCACCACAACTAAAATTCCTGTGGAAATTAGATCTGCAGTTCCCCTAATTATCTAAAATGGGAAACTGGATGTCTAGAGAATCAATACCTGGCAATAGTACTGTAAGTACTAAGCAGGGCTTGGAAAATCAGTAATTTGGTTTTCTTTCTTCAGCCAATGTGGTTAACACCCAAGAAGTTTTACCATGCATTCTTCAAAGATAAACAACCGACATCTTTGTTTACTCTTACATCCAATTGGTCCAGTGGATGGATTGCAGCTCTTTGCCATGTGCTTCTTGGAGAGTTTTGCCTCTTCTTGGGAAACAGGACAGAGTGAGGGTTTCCAGTCCTTGCTCAGCTTCTTTAGGCACCACAAACTCTGCCAGTCCTGGGACTACAGGGCTCAGGAGTTCTGCTGCCTTTGAATTGGATTTAAGACAGCAATAATCTCCCATCACTTAACAAAGGCACTTGAAAACCCAGGCTGCCACACTTGTTTCCTGACTCCTGATCTCCTGACAGAGCTTTCCCACCCTGGAGTGGGAAAAGTCTCAGCTGAGCAGAAATAGTGCCCCATCTTTCCCAGTGAGGATAGACTGGCGCTAAAGGGCTTTCTGACTGTCTTCCGCATCACACAGGAGCACTGCCACAGTCTTTTTATCTGAGTGGGAACAGGGATAGGGGAATACAGGACAGGTGGCAAAACTATACTGGTGCTGGCTGAGAACAGTGTCATCACTGCAATATCCATCTGAGCCACCTGGGGGGGAGGGGGTAAGCTTAGTCCTCAGAAACGTCTTGGGGGAATTTGGGTTGGTCCTCCTATGTAGGACACTGGACCCACCACTTCCTGAATCCTAGAGAGAAGCGATCCCCTTCTCATGCAGTTTCATACCCAGCTGCACTTCCTTCCTCCACTTTGACATATTTCCTTATCCTCTGCACCCTGTGTTCCTGTGTTAAACACTGCCCCTTTCCCTGAGTCGTATCACTGAGGTCTGGATTCCTCACCTCTACCCCAATCCTACATGACTGAACACAACCAGCCTTTGTTGTGTTCCCTGGGATGAACTAAGTAAATAATAACTCCCACCAGAGCCTGAATCAGCCTTCCCACGTAGAGGATATGTTTCTAGAGGGTTGACTGTGTATCCTATCTCATGTTCCTTTGTAAAGGAGGAAAGCAGCATCGCAGTCAGACAAGCCAGCTGACAAAAAGGAAGACGAAAGCCAAAACGTAAGTGAAATACTCCTTACTGTTGTGGTCTTGCAAATATGTTGATGTGCTGCCTTGTAAGCCAAAGTTCTGTGCTCATTCACTGGGTGTGGCAGGCAGTGACAAGCAGTGCTGATCCAGGAATGGATTTGTGCATTCAGTCAAAAGCTAAATGTAGCTGCTTCCACCTTTCCTGGGAACAGCACCCTATAAACAAGTACTGCCACCTTATTCCTAGGTGAGGTGTTGTCCACATCAGGTTAATAGGTGCTTTCTGATGGTCTGATCTCAGTGTTGGAGGGTACAGTAGATTCTTGCCCCTTAAGAAGATGGATTGAACCTTTGGGCAAATCAATTTGAGATCAAATTTGTGTTTCTTACTTTAAATTTGTGGCTTCAGCTAAGCTGAAGTGGATCATTAACTATGTGGTGCAACTTTGGATTGCCAACCTCCATGCGAAGTAATCAGCTCACTTTGGACCCCAGAGTGATCACAGATTATGTCCTGGGGCAGGAGGAGGGAGGAGGGTGTGGGGGAAGAAGGGGAAACAGTGTATTAACAATTAGACCATTCAAAAGTCAAAATATGTGTTCATGATACTTACAGTAAAATGAGATAGAATTTAGACAACTTTGGGGAACTTTAGTTCATTTCTGTTGTAACTGTTCTGTCTGTATATTGTCCGCAAAAGCAATTAAACAAGAGTTTTGATTTGACTCAGTCTTTACATTGAACTTGATACCGCAATTTTTAGTTCAACATACAGATTAAAACACTTTTTTATCCACTGAACTGGTAAAGCATGTGAGATCTTTCCAGTTTCAAGAGAGGCCAGGATTTACACTGTGTCCCTTCCCATGTGGTGCTTTTCTGTGCTGCTGCTCATACAGCATTCCTGTTGCTAGCCAATGCCCTCGTGAAGGCTCTCTGCCATGGCTGCAAGCTCATAAAGCATCTTGTGTGCCTCCTATCACCTATAAAGCAATATTCCATCCAAAGACAAAGTTAAAGCTGTGCAGTAGGAAATGCATTCAGAAAATGTAGGTCTCGCCTCAGTCTGAAAGGTTTGTAGCAAGAGCAGGAATAAGCACTTTGCACTGTTCAAGGAGAAAACCAGCTATTTTCTGCATGTTCCTCAAGGGATGCTTCAAGCACGGAATTGGCCTATTGAACCCACTATGCAACCATTGCTCTTAATCTTGCCCCAGAGCTGGTTGTGAACCATACACTGGTAGATGAAAGGCATCATTTAGCTTCTAACTATTCAGCTTCTGCCATCTTCCTGCCCCTTGTTCTCTCTCCTTTAAGCTTATATCCCCTGTCAAATTTTTTGATACCACCAAACTATTTAGAAAGGTGTTTTAGAGAACACCTGTTTAATGTGTATCTTGAGTACATTCTCTGATGGGGGTATATTCTGTCAAACTGTGTGCAATTTCATTTTACAATGCACAGTTAAGGCTTTGCATGAGTATGTTTTAAGGGCTGCTAAATATTGCCATGTCAAATACATGGATGAATGTTTTATGATCTGTCACACATAAGTCCCAGAAAAAAAAAAAGAGTCCACATCTGTGATGTAGTTTTTAATTAGGAGTGGTATTGATTGATTTAGTTACATTCTGTTAGTACCTGGACTACTTTCACTGATACCAGTGGCTGTCATGAGGTAAAAGGCTGGGATCTACTGATCTACTGATTCTTCTGATTGCTCAGTTTCCATATCACGGAGGGTTTCTAAATTTGTAAAACAGATGGTTTGTATTTAGACAACAGCAGTCATCACTTTAGAGTGTAATTCAGCCTGGTTAGTATACAGGGATGAGAGTGATTCAGTGGAAAGGAGTCCATATTTGAAAAAAAAATAGAAAGGATGTATTTTGCCATGCCAAAGGGAGATAAAGGTTAAAGTTTAGCAGCAGTGCCTGTTGGACATGCTTGGAGGAAACTTGCTTTTGTACCACCTGTGCTGCAGTTGCTCTCCAGAGTGGAAGAGGACTCTGCATTTCATCTCCTGAATATAGCCATGTCCTGTTTTTCCTCTTTGTAGGATGATGCTAGCACCTCTCCTTCACCCAGTACACGAGGTCCCGCCCAGCAGCAGCAAAATTCATCAGGTATTAAATCAAACTCCTAGTGCTGATGTTGTCTTCTTAATCCAGTCTTCTCTGCCACCTCTAGACTCTGGGTTCATCATCCTACTTCTGAGTGCAGCAACAGTAACTAACAGAAAAATTCCCAAGTATCTATTGTTTTAAAAACTGTACTCAGCAAGTGACAATATAGCCAAGAAAATTACAGTATAGCCAGGTTAGTTAATGCGGTCTAGTCATGTAGCTCAGTATCTGTGTCTTCAACACTGTGCACCTAAATGTTCTAAGAGAAAAAAGCTGTATTTTTTTTACTTTTGGTAGTATAACTGTCCTGGTATACACAGTTGGGGTTTGGGTCTTAAACTGTTATCCTTCCTTAACTCAGTAGTAAGCTTGATCCTGAGAGTTATGAGGTGAAATTATACAGCCCCCTAAAATACATTTTTCCTATGATGAGTTGAAATAGCTGCATCTAAGTAGATAAGCTGCAAGCCAGTCAGATTCATCATTGCGTCAGCCTTGGCTTTCAACAAAATCTCTCCCAAGGGAATGAGTATTTAAGCATTCCAGCTTCCTCTTGGAACAAAGCCATGATTTGCGTGCTTTGCAAGGGAAGAGGAACAAGCCAAGAGAAAGGTGCATGTAAATGAGGAATGAGATCTAGAGATTTCCTGGGAGTGTCTCTAATTTTTTTAAGAGCTTTTTAGGATCTCAGAGAGGAGCAAACCCTTGTGTATAAAGTTGTGTGTTATTCGGGTCTCTGAAACAGTTCACTTTATTTTAAACTATTTGCATAGGAGGAGATTGGGATGATAGCAAGTGTTTTCAGTAAACAGGGTTATGTAGCTTTTGGAATGCTCTGCGAGTTTGAAATGTAGAAAACATTAACTAAATTCTCTGTGGAGATTTGCATAGTGGGGGGCTCACTGACTTTATTTTAGATACACCCACATTTTCTGCTAACTATGCAGACAAAAGATCTAAGACTTTTTAACTTAAAATATAAGTAAGTATTGTACTGAATAAAATAAGCCTTGCATCAATTAACTTGTATTTCTTAATGGAAGTGATTTATGCTTTTCCTCCTATTGTTTCAGTTCCATGTCTTTTTAGTATTGTTTGACTATCCAGTCCCTAATAAAAGGGATCATTAGGCAGATTTTTGTCAATTCTTTATCTATAATGCAGGCAACTGCACTCATTCAGCAATCCTGCTTTCCTGGATCTAAGTCACTCATCCTCACTGAATGAAAGCAGCTGCATAAGACAATCCACATCATGATGTTTTTATCATTAGAGAAAATATAATAAAGAGTAACTTCTCATTTTTGTTTTCAGACTCTGGGAAGAAGCCATGGGAAAGGAGCAATTCTGTTGAAAAGCCTGTATCTTCATTACTTTCTAGGTGAGCTGTACAGGGTGTCCCTGCAGCTGGCAAGCAGTCGGGATAGTCATGCTGTCCCCATGGCACATGCACAACTCATGTCTTGTTTCATTCCATTGCTGTAGAAATCCATCAATGGTGAAGAGCTGTGAAGCTAAGAGCCCCACACAATCCCACGTGTCTTCTAGGTACTGGCTAACAGCCTGGCTTCTTAACTGTCTTGGCTTGTCCTTTGCCTAATCCCATCATTCAACAATAATGTTTGTCTTCTGTCACGTCTTGTACTTACAATCTGCTTTGTTTGTCACTGCACGAAGTGTGAAGGTAGAGTGTGTCATGTCAAAGGCTTGTTCCACGGAAACAGCCCCCTGCTCAGGTGGGCAGAGGCATCACAGATGTTAGTCACACTTAAGGAATCACTAAAAGTGTTCATGCTCATGAATCAGAGGTATGGGCTTGGCAGCTTTTGGAGCATTTTTTTACAGCAGGTTCAGGATGACCCTGCCATTAAGAGAAGTTTTCATTGTCCAACCTCCACAGAAATTCAAAGGCAAAGGCAGAAACAATCTGAAGAGCCTGCAGATGGGAGAAGGGAATTTATTCCTCCATCCATGCAACTGCAGTGGGTGCATGAAAAAGGACAGCAAAGCTTGGTGCAATATGTTAACAACACTGAGCTGTAAAAAGGCCCAGCCACAAACAGGGCATTCAGAAATGTGGGGTACAGAAGTTGGCAGGCATCAAAAGCCAAGAAGCCTAAAGTAAGACTCCAGAAGACCTGTCAGTCAGAACATCCAAGCCGCAGTATCACCACGCATGTTCTTACCCACAGAGATTAAGATATGTTGGACAGCTAAAGAGACATCCTTCCTGTGCTGGTCCAGGACCACCCAGTGTTACTACAGTACTGGACACTGAGATGGACAGATAAGCTGAATAAGAAGGAAGAACACAGACTTACATATGTTTAGCATTTACTGCAAAGAGGTGTTCCTTATTTCACACTGTTTCACAGATACACGACAGTGCTGTCTGCAGAGAGAAAGTTGCCAATGGCAACTATCTGCACATACTTACTGCTGTGTTAAAGGTGCTGGAACATGCCCTGCTCAAACATTCTGAGGGATGCACCAGTGTTACTAGAGGAAAATATAGTCTCTCCAGCTCTCCTAAAACCAATGAGACGTGTTGGTTCTAGGAAATACATGAGAGTTTCCAATAGGTAAGAAAGACCATTCCTTCTCCTTGGAAATGGGAAAGAAACATGGGCTTAAATTGCAGCCATCAAGTTTTCATCAGCTGTCGTTTTATAATCCCATTTCATCCTGGGAGGAGGAGAAGTTCAGTGGGATAAAAGCTTTCCTAATTTAACACCTGGAGTAGCGCTCAGTCTTTGCTTGCTCAAATGGCTTCTGTGGGGAAAACAAGCAGGTTTCAAAAGCTCGCAGCAGTGACCTGATTCTGTTCCTGTTCAGTTTGATGGCATTTGTATCTGTCTTAACTCCCAGGTTAGCTGTGAGATGGTAGGAGACATGATAAGTTTTTCCCAAGAAAGTGTTGCAAGACCAACTGTACCCTCAGGAGCAGCAGAATCTCCACCAGCCCCCAGTTTGGGCCCAAAAATGATGGCAAAGTTATTTGAAGCCTTTTCTACAAATTATATGGCATGGTTAATTTTTAAAATGTTTTAGAGTTACTGATTAAAAGAGAAAGTAAAGCAGCTTCTGCTTCCTTAATTTATCAGCCATCATTAGGGTTCAGCCCACTGACTAATACCATCCTGGAAGACTGATAACATGCAAGTGTTGTAGCCATTAAGGACAGATTGGGTTTGTTTCTGGGCCAAGAAGTGCCTGTGCTACACAGTGCTATCAACAAGCTCCACTTGACTCAATCAGGCCTTCCAAGGAAAGGATTACTGGGCTTTTATTTTCTCTATAATATTTTTCAAACCTGTATTCTACTGTTACTTTAGCACCCAATTAAAGTCTAGGTGGCCAAGACAGGGTTGCTGTACAGAAAACAGACTGTGAGAGAAAAACAGCTATCTAGCTTGCAAATTGCAAATGCTGTAATACAAATCATTGTTAAACAGGCTTTATCCCCTGAAGACATGTCAGCATTTTCTAGTCTGAAACCACTGAGACTCCTAACACCAAAAAACAAACAAACAAACAAACAAAAAACAAAAACCAAAAACTGTAAATTAAGTTTCAGCACAGTCTTTGCACTCCCTTCAGTATGTCTGCAGCAGGAGAAAGCAGCATCTTTGAGAGTCAGGCTGTGCAAACAGGAGCAGTGCTGCTCTCCAGCTGCCTAACTCTCCTGAGTGGCACAAGAGGGAGCCTCTGGTCCAGCGCTCGAACACCGGTGCTCCTGCTCTGGGGCAGATTTCGTCCACACGATCAGGTGGGTGTAGCTTAGCGTGCATTGCGCGGAACTTACTGGCTTTTTTATGCTCTTCCATTTCTCAAGGATGAAGCCAGTGAGCAGCAGCAATGATGTGGCTATGGATGCCTTAGATTTTGATCGAATGAAACAGGTGAGTGAAAAGGCCTTTCACATGTAAGAGATTTGATGAGCTACCCATTTTCCCCCATGCATGCGCTGTACAAGCAGAACAGCTGTTCAATCTTCCGATTTCCTCTATAACTAGGTGCTTAGAGAAGGGCTAGCTGGTGAGCAGCACGAGAGCACAATCTCACTGCTATTTGATCAAGATGTCTGTACAGAAATATGCAAATAAATATGTCAGCATCTTCTGCATCCTCAGCCTGTGAGTGCAGACACAGCTGTTAGTAGTGCTAGGCTCTGATCGTCAGTGGAAGTGGGGGACAAGCACAACCATGTTAAACTTGCATTTTCTTCCACCAGTTAGAAGGAAATTCTGAGCAGCTGACTTGTGTTTTGTCTCATCAGGAAATATTGGAGGAAGTTGTAAGAGAGTTACACAAAGTGAAAGAGGAGATAATTGATGGTAAGAAAGAGAAAAATTATTATTTTTCTCATCTTTATGACTAATTTCCCATAGATAAGATGATAGGAACTGCAGAGAGTTCCGTGGTATTTTCAGACTTCTTTGAGCAGCTCTGATTTATATACACATCTGAAGAACAAGCTTCTACCTTATCTGAGCTCTGATCATGACATCATGTTTACATCCTTTATTTTTATGCTGTCGATGAGCATTTTCACCCCCAACCTATGAGAAATTCACTGGGCGGTGTTTCTCACAGGCAGGAGGGTGAGAAAGGGCCTGCCTGTAGCCTATGGCATCTATTTATCACAATCAGGGAGCGGGAAATTGCTTGTAATTGGCCAGCAACACAGGTCTGGGATAAGGAGGGGACAAAGGTACCAAACTGAAAATCCTTCCTGAGTATCTTCTGTAGGCTTCCTGTGCTTGAAGAGCTATTGCAGACTTCCATTTGATTACAGCTTTGCAAATAGCCATGTGTTTTTATAAGTAAGTCATTGAAAAGTATAACAGGTGTACTAAATGTATCAGTACTTTTTTAGAAATTGCTCTGCAATATAAGATGAAATGTATTTTTCAGGGCCATTATTGAAACACACAGCAAAACACCTATTTGAAGTCCACACTAGGGCCATGTGCACACCCTGCACCCCCCATCTTAGATTCACACAGAAGGGGAAAAAGAGGAGACTGTAAAACGGCTACAATCCATTCCCTGTCCCCTTGCCCTAGACCTGTGTGCTCACAAAACCTCAGGGCAGTTGGCGGTTGAGGAGACCCTCACCCATACACTATGGTCCCAGCAGCTTGGCCCTCAGAGCCTCCCTAGTTCATTCCAGTGCAAAATAAGACATTCACATAAACCACAGATGCAACTTCTTAAACCAGTACTGCAGTTTGCAAGCAAACAGCCAACTGCTTATCCTTACTCATCCTTTTACCCTCCACTCATCCTTTTACCAGCGTGTATTTTCTGCAACCTCTATACTTAGCATTTTCCATTACATGGGGTATAACATTATGCATTAACCTTTTGGTTTGGTTTTCTAGCCATACGGCAGGAGTTGAGTAGAATCAGTACAACATAATGATTGCAAAGCATTTGGACGGTACTAAGAATGCTAGGAAGATTGGATCATTTCTAAGTGTCCCAAGGTCATGCAAGATGGTGAGAGAGGACACCGGCACTGTCTTTGTTCTTATACCCTTTTTATTAGCAGACTCAGCACACTTTGAAGCTTGCTGCTGCCTTGGATTTGCTTCATTTTAAAAGTCTTAATCTAAAGAATATTAAATTTTAAATTTCTGGATTTTTTAGATTTCATCTGACACTGCACATTGGATTTGTCAGCCTTTTTTGTATTTTGTATTTGCTTATTTAAATGTATTACCTTTCTTTTTAGTAGTAGATAAGAACACACGTGAACCATTTGCTTTTGATAGATGACTTCAAAGTAATTTTACTAGTAGTCTGCAATGTAAATGAAGATCCTTTGCCAACAGAAATGTATTGTGGCATCACCAGAAGAAACAGAGACATGTTAGTTGTCAGCCAACAAGTTCTTTGTCTCAGAGTTATCACAATATAAAAAAAATGGTACGTCAGTGCATCACAGTATCTGTGTTCATATTGGTAATAAACTGTTTATTGTCCACATGGCCCTGCCTTTATTTGTTTTATTTGTCTCTTGAGCTCCCATGTCTTCATGTCACTGGAGTGGATGATGAGAAGGTGTCTGAGACTCACTGTGGGGTGGCAGCTCTGCCTGACCACCACCACAGAGCACAAGGAGAGAGCCTGAGTGTGTTATGGCTGGTGCAATGGCAACACCCCTGCCTTCTTTTACAGGTAGATGTGGCTCTCACCTGACTGTCCCTCCTCACATCGCTGTCTGAGCACCACCTCCTGAGCAGGCTGTGGCAACCTCAGCAACATTTTGCCAAAGTTGGTGAAGGACAGTGGCTTATGGCTCTTCTGAGGCCACCACGAACTGTCCCACTGCACCTCTTGCCATCACTGAAAAAAACCAAAAACTAACAGGTCCCATCACCTGTACTCTTAAGGGCTTCCAGTAAGTAAAAGGGAGGTATTTATGAAGAACAAGGCTACTGAAAGCAGGAGGAGGTTGCAAGCTGCAATCACTGCCACGGCACTGCTGAATTAGAGGCTTAAGGGGAGTAATTTGTTAATATCTTACATTTTATTTGTTAAAGTTGTGCAAGTCTTGAGCTTTATTACATGGAAAGTGAAGTCAAAGATACGAGTACAGGACATCAAACACTTAACAGCAAGCACCCAGTCATATCTTTCAGGTCATGCAGTTTTATTTCTTTAGAGACATTCTTTCCAACAGCATAATCTTGGGAATTTCTGCATAACTTAGTTTGGCACAAAGCTTTTAATGGCAGTAGCCTTGCTGCCCCGCAAGAAGATACTATCTTAATTACCAAGCCCCTTGTTTTGCTTTGGGCGTTACTGAAGATTTTGTTTTAAAAGCTAGGCCTCAGGAATGCTTTTGGGAGCAGAGACTGGTCCAGCAGCCCAAGGTTGTCCCCTTGTTCACAGAGCACAGCAGCAGGCAGGAGGGACTACCTGCCAGCAACAGGAGACCCAGAAGATGAGACAGTGTGGGGTGTGTTTTGCAGTTAATTGCAAAATGTTACCTGCTTTGGCTTGGAGAGCATCGGGTTATCCTTCAGCACTCTTCAGTGAGCTCCACAGTGAGCCTGATGACTGTTAGGTGTTCAATGCTAGCAGAAGGCAAGAGACATCTTAAACAGTGGGGTAAGATTTCCACATGGGAGCTAGAGAACGCAGACACTGATGTGCACGCACCACTGTATGACAACCCCAGGACCAGGAGAAGGAGCCTTTCCAGTAGGAAGAACACAAACAAGGATCAGTAACAGCAAAGATTATAATGCTTTGTTGCATAAATCTCATACAGTAGCTCATGCATTTCTTAATTATAATCCCATTTAATGGCATACCTGACGATGGCAAGTACTTCTCAACACTGGTGCCTCTCAAATGATCACGAGTGTTCTGTGAAATTCTCCATAATTTTAATTAAGTAAGGTTCAGGAACTTGGGGCCTGGCACAGTTCATGTTTTCCCTTGGAATGTGACTTTATGCCTGAAGTCAGTAATAACCATGTTGTAATTTGGGCTGAGTGTGCAGCCTGGACATGGAGTGCCCCTCTGTTAACATCAGACACCTGCTGTAAATAAGTTTTTCTTACTTTCCTCTGTCTTTTCAGGCCTCATATAATTAAGACATAATAAGGTGAAGTTTGCACAGGGTCATTTAATAGCTATAGAAGCAAAGTGTGCAGGGGTGGCAGGGGAAGCTTGGCTGATAGGGGCAGGGAGCAGTCCTGGCATCACTAGTGCCTTGCTGGTTCACAGCTTACAGCTCCAGCAACAAGGATGTGCAGGGTGGTTTATTTGCAGTAGTGCCACTGCCAGGGGATTTCCCTCTCTCAGACACTAATTCAGTGTGCATGTTGCCTCTATAGAGAAGGGCATCTCTTCATACTGGGCTTGTTAAACCACTGCAACAGGGCAGGTCACAGGCATTTTTACATAGCAGAACTCAAAGGGGGCATTAGCCTCCAGTCTAACCTATCATACAGCTATTTGTTCCTCCTATCTCCTCTTGCCAGAGCATTAATGTGGCCACACAATGGAGAGCTGGATTAATTTTTAAGCTAAGAGAATAAAACTATAGCCCTAAAGTACTTCTAACCCAGACCCATATGCACTGTGGTTATGGAAAAAAAAAAAAAAAAAACCCACAAAAAACCCAGGCTTCTGCCAACGTTACTGGTAGTGGCAAGAACAAGTATGCCATGGAGAGGACAGGATCACAGCCTTCTGCAGCAGCACCCACACACATTGAAACAGATTGCACTGCACATCTGCAGGCACCAGACTTCCAGTCACCTCAAATTCCCACTGAGATGGAGAGTGTAGAGCAGGAGGGCTGTGGGGCTGCCCCAGCAAAGCCAGCTAGATGGAAATACTGATGGGAGGCAGGATAAAAAGCGGTTGCCAATTTTGGTTACCCTCATTTTACACCATAGTCTCTGTGTCAGGCTAGTGGTAACAGATATAACACATAGGTGACTGCATCATGAAATGACTGAGTAAAGGAACTATAGAAAGGTCACTCTCCATAGAGAAGGACAATAGCCATATTGAGGAACATAGCATAATCTTTATTATGGTTTTTATATTAACTTGCTAAATTGGCCAGGAGAGTTGAGGAAGAGCTTGCTAAGGACACTGGAAGTTGAGTCATGGTCATGGAGTTCTAGCAGAACTGAAGTAAATTAATAAAAACAAAGCTCCCTGACATGAGCACTGATACAAAGAAGTAAATGGAATTTTCCACACCAAAGCCTCTTCCTTTGGGAGAAAGACAGCTTTAATAATTAAGACAAAATGTCTTAAGAATATTCTTCACTGAAGAACCAATGGAGTCTGAAGTGTCAGAAGAAGCCCCATCTTCCTCTTTTCTAGAAGCACCACCCATAAACCAAAAAACAACATCTGGGTATGAAGTGGTGTTCAGCCCCTACACCACAACGGATCTTGCACTTCTGAACAGACCTGAGTATTTACCCAACTGCCAAATTCAGACAGATGAGAAAAATGGAGGAAGGCAAAATGAAGGAGGAAGAACCCAAACTGCAGCAGGCTAGCTCAGCTGCCTTGGTGTGCCAAGCCAGCAAATGGACAGACTGCAGGAGGAAGGAATGAAATTGTATTTATTGGGGAAATCGGCCTTCCCAGGTCTAATAGAATACTTTGAAGGACTATTGAGAATGCACAATAATCCATTTCTTTTTACAGACATGGCTTTCCAGAAGAAAACAAAAAAGTCAAAGTGTTAGAGAGAGTAGTAAAGGACCTGTATAGACCTTTTACCCACTTAGTAAGAATAGAAATAAGTTGTCAGCTTTCCAGGGTAGAGCAAAGTTATTACATGGGATCTGACCTCCTGACTCCCAAGATACTGTTCTGCTTAGAGAAAGCTATAGTGATAAGGTTTTTGATGATGCAGAATTATTGCGGATAGACAGAAATTTATAGCTGGAGAGCACAGGCAGGAAGATTTAACTATTCCAGTGAGCAGAAATGTCAGATGAAGGTTAATGTCAGTAGCACGAAGTAAGACACATGGGGAGAGAACTAACCCCAGCTCCATGTTCCATGTATGTGGGAACTTTTATACAGCTGGAGTAGCGCATGCTTGCCAAATATCAGGTTGGTGCCCACTGAATGACAAAGGAAAGTTTACAATTATTCTGAAGGTGGTTAAGAACAAATATCACCCAACATCTCTATGTCTTCGCTGACACACACTCCAAACGCCTATGCACAGAAAGGGCTATACTATAGAGAAAACCAAGAAAGGTGATCAGGAATATTAACAATCTTGGTAAGCAGCAATTAAAACTAGAACTTTTCCATTCCCAGAAGGACTCAGTGGGGCAAAGGATGAGAAACATGAAGTTATGGATACTGTTGAAAAGGTATGAGAAAGTACCACATAGTTGCTTTAGGGGCACATCCAAGCTGGTGATCAGGCAGCAAGCAGAATACTAAAGGAAGGGTTTCTCCACACCACACTTTAGCTCTGCCAGTTACTTACACTGAGTATTAGAACCTAAGAATAGAAATGGATTCATAAAAGGTTTAGACAAAGCCCTGGAATAAAGGTCAAACAGCAGCTACTAAAATAATTATACAAGTGTACAAAAATATACGCATATTCCATTACATATACAAATTCTCTGCTACCAGCAATTAACAGAAGATACTAGATTAGACATGACATTGAGCTAAAGACATCATTGTGTTCTCCAGAAAGTATCATTTACTACTGCGTGTCAGTCCTTCCTGTATCACAGTCCTGTACACGCAGAGTATCTACATCTAATCTGGCATGAAGACAACCAGTCCTAAACAACATACATGTACTCACGCATACACACACCAAGCATTCGCCATTGCAGATCAGGCCGAGACTCAGACTTAGGCACACATGGCCCAGGAAATTAATTCTAAGCCTAGACCAAAGGTTCACATAATCATAGCTCATGCTAATCTAGTTTCCCAGGGTAACATACACAAATATCCTTTATTAAAAAGTATTGGTAGTCTAAAATAGTGCATCCACGTGCTTCATTGTCACACACATCCCCTTGGTCTAAGGATCATGAACCAATGCTAATTCAGCACACACAGACACCCTTCTACTTCTGCAGAAAATTCAAGTCATTCATACAAACAAAACACCAATGCAGGAGAAAGAGCTAGTCTGTTAGCTTTCTTTTACCAACTTGCATAGTCTCTTAACCCTTGAATAAGGACCAATAGTGTCATCAAAAACAAAGTCCCACAGAACTCGAATCCAGGACTGGTGATGTGGGAGGTTATCATAATATTCTGCTGCAATCTTCCTCACCTGGAAGAAGAAGAGAGAGAACAAGCTGTTTAGCTGCACAGTGTCAGGTGTGTTTCAATCTTCATGTTCAGATCTGATAGCACAGCCATCACCTGAAGTTACTTGCTATTGCTTGTGAGCTTCTGAAGTTCAGCCAAATGAGATGTACTTAAATACATTTAGATATTCTTTAGCTGATTTCTGATGTGAGTTTTGTCTCACAATGTCAGAATCTGGAAGATGATGGATCACTGCCTTCAGTCAGAACTATTTTCTCTCATTTTGCTGGTGGAGGGATCTCCGCAATGAGATGACTAATCCACCTTATAATTTTCCAAGACTCCAACACACTATATTAAAGCCCTGTTTGCCACTTGTAATACTCATCTGCTGAAGCTTCTGTGTAGGAGAGAAATACAGATTGAGAAAATGCCAGACACAGCCTTGCCTACGCTTCATTTTCTTTCCTGCGTTCTGCTACCGTGATGCAAATCTGAGAGACGGGTTCCTCCAGCACACAGAGGAAACTGCACTAGCAATCTGTTCTCCTCAGTCTGGTTTTAAAAATGCTGTGAGGTTCATTATTAGATCATGAGTCTAATAAAATTTCTTACCTGTTACAAATCCCCAGGGCTTAAGACTTGCCATCAGAGAAGCATTGCGCATCATTGTAGGTGGCACTTGTAGTGGGAGTAAGGCCAGAAACAGAGGACAAAGAGGTTTCAAACCCATCAGGTTCAGGGAACTGTGAGGATTCCCAAGTTATCAGTAGTCCCTGCTCCAGCTAGATGCTCTGCTTTTTGACCATACTTATGAAGCAGCAGTCTGTTAACTATTATACCTTTGCACATAAAATGACTGGGCATTGTTTTATTACAGCTCCACCTCCTCAATAAATAAAGTACTATTCTAGAGTAGCTCATCTTGCTGGACAGCATGACCTGTCTCTTTAAGAACCCTGCGGATTTTAAAACCGGCTACACTGAGCAGAGTATGGAATTCCAGTGAAGCCCAAAGGAGTTAGATACACAGAAATCATCAGAAGGGTCCCATCAGTATCTCAGGTGTAATGGTGGATTCTTAATACTGCATTTTGTTTGTGAAAAGTTAAGAATGCCAGCAAAAGTTAAGTTATAAACCATCATGGCTCACTTCTCATTACCTTGTTAATTCAGCTTCCTAACAGACACTTCCCAGTGAGGTAGGCTGGGCAACGTACAAGTTCTGTTAAGACCTTATACCTCTGTACTTCAGCCCCTACGCACTCCATGCACCTGCTGCCGGAGGTGGAAGATTCAGATCAAATCTTATGTATTCTGCCTTTCACTGAATACCTCTGATTTCCTAATAATTCCCTATAACCTGCTTTGAAGTGTTGGTCTCTACTTCAAATGTGGTTCATTTTCAATGGGATGCAGACAATATTAGCATTTCTTGGATGTATTTGTTAATGACTGAAAGAAGGGTGATTTCCAGGCACGGGGTAAGAGCTCTAGAGATGCACATTTAGTTCTCTGCATTCCTTCTGCAATCATAGTCAGAAATAATTTAATCTGGGGTTTGTATCCTGACTTTTCCCAGCTAGGTAACTGAAATACCCAGAAGGATGAAGGGAAGGACTGTTTAGACAGTAATCTCCCTTGACTTCCTTGAATGAAAACCACTAATGGGCCTTATACAAACACAAATATCTCAGATACTCAGCCTCCAAAGCTTCACTTCAGCTTGGCTATGGTTAGTCCCTAGCCCACTGCTGCTTACAGACCTTCCTTTCTACCTCCATTTTAGAAGCTCTGCCTGAATTTTGGCTTGGAACAGCAATTAAGCCCTCATGTATACTAGCCAAGTCCATCTGGCAGTTCTACCATTCCCCTCTGCTACAGAACCCCCATGTATTTCTTGCCCACAGAAACAATGGTCTGAATGAGACACATGTTCTCATTATTCTGCAGAGCTCTTGATTATGTTAGACTCTGATCACTACTAGGGCTTCAAAAAGTCTTTCTGTATTGCCCCTTGCACATGGAAGTAGAGGTCTGAAGATCCAAAGAAACTAATTCAGCTCCTAAGAACAACATTTCAGGCAGTGGCTGTGCCCTCTGGCACCAAAGACTAACTAAAAATTACCCCAGTGATGAAGTAGGAAAAAAAATGGCTCAGCAAAGAGGCCAATAAACAGCCTGTCTATGTGCAACCCTGTAGTTTCTGCACTTTTAGCAAACACGAGCAGCAGTATAGTCTGGGCACAATGCTGAAAATCTCACGTGGACACAACATGAATGTCTAGAAACTTGTATTTAAATGTATATTCCATACACATATTCTACAGTTGTATTACAGATTTAAAACAGGCAACTAGGATACAAATATTATTTGATAATTAATGTGATTAATAAAAATACCCAGCAGTGAATTTTGGGGAAGATCAGACCCACCACATTCTGAAAGCAGGTAGCTCAGTTAGGGCTGGCAAGTTGCTTGCCAGCATCAGATGGTGAAGGAGGTGCTTGTTCTCCAAGCACAGCCATTTAGCACCTTCTTGAAGAGTATGGTGGTAGCTCATTTGGAATGAGAACATCAGTATAGAAACCACAAGAGATGACCAGGGGCTTGCACTGGAGTGTGTAACACTAAATCAGCTGTGGGACAGTGACTCACACCTACACAAAGCTCTGCTTGGCTTTTTTGCTGGAAGGCAGGCAACACTTGCACCACTGGCAACATGCCTGTGCTCTGAGCAGGACAAGTGTATGAGATGTACAGAAACAGTGAAGACGACAAGGTAAACTACAATAAAATATTTGTGACAAAGGAATGGAGAAAAGGGAAAACAATGAATACAGTTAGAGGGAAAATTTCTGAAGGGTTTTGTTACGGAAAAGACAAGGAAGCTTGTTAGGTGCCTGTTCCCATTTTGCTATCACATCACAGGAAAGAATTTTAAAAGCAGTTTCTCTTTTACAATGGATCTATGCAAAAGTTTCCCAACTAAAAAACAGCTCATCTATTGTAATTTCTTTCAGTATCTCCATACATAAGAGATTTATCTCCTCCTTACCTACCAGAAAATCTGGAGGGTGGGAGGGCAGAAAGTAATTGGGTTTTAATGCAGACTCCCTTTCAAATAAAGCATTAAACTACATCTATTAAGTATGCTTGAGGCTGGAAGAGTCATCCTCCATGATGCATTCTGGTTGCAGTACAAAACCTGTGAATGGACGTTTCCAAGTAGCAAGTTTTGCAGCCAGGTTATAGATCATCTCAAAGAAGATAGCATGCTGACAAAGTAATCCTAAATCCTGCTCCTGACTACCCCTTCAAGCTCTCCATATTGCATTGGAGCTGGACCATTTGCTTCAATTCCTTCCTCCCTTCCTCCTTACAGATCTCAGCTTTAAGTCTTAACCCATTGCTGGTTCGTGAATAGAAGTTATCATGGAAGGATAACAAGAGATCACAAAGCATGCAAGAAGCTTATTGAGACCTGGTATACTGAGGCTTTTCTTCAAATATATCAAGGTGGTATGTGAGAAATCACATCTATTAGACTGAAACTTTGATTCTGGTTTTGTGTTCACAGGACCTCAATCCTACTGTTGTATCTGATAGGTGCAAAAGTTAAATACAACCTAATATTTCACCATGGCTGTTATAGACGCTTTGTCTGTCAGCTATACAGAAGCTAGAGATCCTTATGATAAGAAGCTGAAAAATGATGTTTAGAATGGTAGAAGGCATATTACAGAATTTCACTTTATAGTCCTTGACCAAGGGGAAGCACTCCAGCTAGTCCTCCTGGCCATCACAGGGTTAATGAAATCTGCAATTCAAAATAAGCACATCTACCATGTTTTCCAGTCTTGTCTGTCTAATAAATCTGGTTTCATACCACTTCTTTTCCTTTTCCCACAAGCTTAATGAGTAACTAGTTTGCCTCTGGTAACACTGCAGTTTTTATTGTAGTTTGTAGGAAGAGTACTGAGTTCCTCCCTCTTCTCCTGTCCTCTCTCTCCATAAGTATATTCAATTTTTCACATGATGAAGAATGGATCTTTTTACTTATTTGGTAAACAATGCTATATTTTTTAGTTATAATGCTTCATGCAAAGACTAATCTAGCCCTAAGTCTATAGGGGTTATTTTTGGAGCAGGTCCTTCATTATAATGTTAAATTTCATGGTCTCTTATGTAATTTCTTATATACTAGTGGGACCAGTTCTTACTGCACACTCATGTCCCTCATCTTTAATATCTATAAGCTTACAGCACAGCCTAATTCTTCCTCTTTCAAATCTGTCACACTCCTAGGGTAAAGGTCTTTCCAGTGGCAAACATATTACTCACAACATTCTGAATGACACACCTGTAACAAAGGACAAAGCTGAATTTACTTTTCTGATAAGCAAGTGGAAGAGCCAGTTACTTTCCAAGATTAAGATCCAGTTATTCTCTGATCCTATTTCTCCCCTGCTCTCAATCACACAGGAACCTAAAGATCTTAGTGGCTTATCCACTTTCTACTTGACAATAACTAAAAAAAAAAAAGAAATAGCTATACTGAGAGGTCAACCATATTACACAATTCAACTATTAGAACTTCAAGCACCTAAGATATTAGATCTCAAAAAGGTAGACCTTTGTCAAGTGTATAATTTTCTGGGAGGTTAAGCAGAGAACAAAGGGGGGGTGTGGGGTGTGTTTCTACCCCTACTTGTTATGAAGTTCAAACATTTAAGCTACCCAAAGAGGATTTGTCCCCTATCTCCTTTCACTGAAGAGGCAGAGAATTTTTCTTCTCAATTTGCAGACAAAAATAACCAACTTGTTTTAATGGACAAAGGATTTTCTACAGTAACTGTTTTGCAAAAGGATTTTCACTTCCTGACAGATTTTCATTTGTAATTGATCAATTGTCAAGGACTCAACATTTTTCATATAGTTCTGTCAGGCAGCAAGGATTGACAAGCCTGATATCTCCTCCACCAGCAGTGCAAGCCTCAGTTGCCTAAGAGCTAGCAACACATGAACACGAGCCCATGAAATTCAACTAATAACTCTGTCCTCTTTACACAGGAGGGCAGACACTTCCAGCTGCTCCAATGCCTTGAGGAATTAGGCTGAACTATTTGTGGTGTGGGTGGGGAAAAGTTTTTCAGGTCTCAGTCAGGTCTGGAGCAACAGTCCTGGCAAGCTCAATCAGTCACTCACCTCCTTAGTGTAAGATACAGAGCTAACCTCCTTTTCTTCTATTTACATGTCAGTAATCTCAGTATCTAAGCCTATCTGACAAGTTTGAACATTGGAACTCAAGCTAAGCTCATGCACTTCCCAGCTGAGCTATCAGGTGTATCAGCAATGGGAGCACCTGACAGAAGAACTTCACATGTGAACATGGGCTGCTTTACCAGCTGCTCCAAACCCTGCCAAGAATGGCCAGCTTCTCCAGGATGGACCTCCAGCCACAAAGGTGTGTTAAAACAGAACTGCAGGCCACATAGAGGGTCCCCATCCTCTTCTACACCACAAGTAAATCTCCTCTGGTTTTGAATCTGCTCTCAGACAGTGTTTCTGTGATGAACATTAATCCATAAAGCAGAGTTTGTCTGGATATACTATCATGAAATTTCTATGTGCTATGCAGTAATGGGGAGGTCACAGCTCCTGAACCTTGGACTCCTCAACTCTACCTCCACCTCGAAGATTTTGCAGTAGAAGTTCCCCACTTTGCATCAGACCAGAGACAGAAGATAGTTTCCTTCTGACTATGCCAGAGGAATTGTATGTAGGAGTAATACTTCGAAGTCACGTACATCTAACACTGTGAGCACCTGCTGAGGAACCCTTGTATTAAAACCCATAAAAGCAGCTACATACCTGGAGGGAGATTGAAAACCATCCCGAAACACCTGGGCTTTGCAAATTTGATTCCCACAACTGATAAAACGTAAACAAAAAGGGGGTTGACTTTCAAAAGAGGAAAGCCACAGCACTTTCCCAATGACAGATGAGGCATCCTCAGTTTTTGTGGGTGGGGCAGCAGAGTTAAAACAACTCATGTAGAGTGGGGCTTCATTTTCTAGTGCTATTTGTGTCAGGCAGGAACATGCCCCAATACTTATGTCATCTCAAAAATAGACTTTTGTTTGATGTTAATCAAGCAACATAGTTAGCAGATTGATCATTAGACAAATTTTAAGTAGTAATTGCCACCTGCCTCACTTTAGATGGGACTTTATACTTTCAAAGAGACGAAACCCAGTGGCTGAGGGAAGGAAACGAGGAAATTGAGAGCATTGTTGGAGGATTTTATCATGCAAAAAGTATTCCTCAATTCCTCTGAGGCTCTCATGTTCTTGTTTCCATCCTAAATATTACAGCAGTTTGGCAACCATTTCTCTCAATCTCTGGCTTAAAATGAACAAATTTCTTCTTTTTTTCCTTTTTTTTTCTTTTTAAAATTGATCCATGGCTATGATTTGGCGAGATTTCTTTGAGACAGTCTAGCAGCTTGAAAAAAGTCCAATTCACTCGTGCTCATGCTGTACTTACCATTGGCAGTCTGCATCCAGGAATGCTGGGGAAGTCATGATGCTCCATGTGGTAGCCTACATTAAAGGTGATCCAGTTCAAAGGTCCATAATAAGAGTATGTCTCATACCCTTTTAAGAACATGTAGTGTTCTGCTATGAAGTGCCCAGAAATGGGATGTACACCCATGCAAAGAATTGTACCTGCTATTAAGTAAATAATAGGTTTGAGCCCCCAAAGGTAGTAAATGATAAGGTCTATAGAAAACTGGACAAGAGCATTAAAAATTTCCATCCGTGTAATTGCTTTGGGGTTCACATACAGTGGTCTCAGGCTGTAGAACAGAGGTTGAAGGAAAAGCCAAAGCAGTTTCCGAAGTGGCGTACAGAAGAACCAGCCTTCAAAGTCTGTGGGAATGTCCACATCCAGGCTGTCCCCACCGAGGTACCGATGATGGTCAATGTGGTATTTCTTGAAGGAGGCAGAATAAGGGATGCCAATCGGCAAGTTGGCAAAGACTGCAAACCATCGGTTCCACTTGGCCTGCTTGTTCCCAAAGGCGACATTGTGAGAAATATCATGGATGGCTAGAGACAGCGAATGGTTGATACAACCCCCAAAAGCATAAGCCCAGAAGAAAATCCATTTCCAAGATAAGTCTTTCACCAGGTAGCATGCTAGAAACTGCAAGAAAACCATTCCAGATACAATCCACTTCAAATGTGGATCTGGTCCCATCAGAGTCTTGATCTCTGGATACTTTGCTAAAATGAAAAATGCAGAGAAAAATCCCATTAGATCACATTTAGGTAAGCATAATCACCACTGAGACTCTCTATTTTTTCATGCTAGGTTTGAGGCTCTAGTTTTATGAAATGGCAATTCCAAAGTAGGGTTTCCGCTAAAGTGAAAGCTTTACTAACCTGTGGGCTCCATTCCCACTTCCAGTATCATGTCCCATTTTGATTGATATTGATCTATATATATACTGACATACAAGATAGAATAAATTTACCCAGATAGTCAATATGTGGCATCATGTGCCTTCAAAACAATGAGTATTGCTTCACAAAAATGAGTGTTAGTATGCCAAACCCCACCAGATTTAAGCTCTAAGAGGCACCTTCTGTCAAGTTTTTAATTTCCTTTTTTATTTTGCCCAGTTCAAATGCTACTTTCCTCAAACAGGATACAAATGCCTTCTTTGTCGCCCTTTTCAGCTGTTGCTTCAGACATACTAGCAGAGGGAAAGAGGGCTGAGCAACAGGCTTGCCAGGTTTTCTTCTGTGGTTAGATGACAGGTGTAGCATTAAAAAATACTCCCAAGTACTTGAGTGTTCACCAGTGCTTACAACACATACAGCTCTTCGCACATGGTAACATTACAAGAAAGTCAGTAAGACTATCAGGAATTTGTAACACACAGAATTTTTTTCTCTATTCCCATTCATTAGCCTGTTCACAAGTCACATTCCAAATCCAGGCATGAAAGTCACATAGATAATCAGACAACAGCTTAATATAACCTCACAAATGCTTCAATACAACATCAGAGAGACATGGGCTGGGCTTCCCAGGTCTGAACTGAGTCAGGTCAGGATCAGCTTACTGATCTTTGGTTCTACTGGCCATTCATTTGTGATGAAAATACACACAGAAAATACATAGCTTATCTTTTCACTTCCAGTATTAACATTCACATGAAGTTTTCCAATTCTACCCATATGCTGCATTTCTTCCTTCTTTAACTCATACTCTGCACTTCTCAACAGTTGCAGCTTACACAGATAAGACTGTAGGACAAGTCACTCATACCAAATCCTGAGGTTACGTTGTGTGTCCTTGTAAATTTGATAGGTTCATTTTATGACTAGAAAAGTAAATTTCATCTGACTGTCAAAGTATGATACCAACACAATAAAATCAGGTTATAAAGATTGCATCTATGCATCTGTATATACTATAAATAAATGCCGGAGACAGTACATAGGACTTTGCAACCAGTGGCAGGTGTAGGATGCAGAGAAGGGCTTTTTTTTTTATAGAAAAGAATCCTGAGAAGTTTGCAGAAGTTCAGAGAGATGAAGCATTACTTAAGGAAGCATGTTAATGTGGTCATGTTCCACAACCATTCCAACAACTTTTGAGCCTGTTGGCCAGCTTCAGCCCAGCCTGACAGAGGTTAGAGATAATAAAGATTAGACAAGTGCTGTAGAAGCTGATGAGAAAAAGAGATATTTTCAATTCTTCCTCCTGGGAGGACAAGGGGGCAAAAATCACCATGAGGAGTATTCAGGCAAGAAAGATTTTCTAAGTGGTGTGAAAGCTTTAGTAAAAAATCATGTCTTTCTAAAGTCAGCCAAATATTTTGACAAAAAGTCTCTGGAAAGCCCAGGGTTTTATGTTTTGCTGTTTTGTTTTTCTCCCTGTTTTCACATTTTTTTAATATTATAGTTTTCACACGAGAAATGCTAACATGCTAGAAATTGTTCTCTGGTACCTAGACAGGTACCAAAATTTTACACAAAGTGCTGGGATTTCCACTTTAATGAATAATGTGATAGAATGACATCATCAGAAAATCTCTTTCAGAAACACAATTTTATGTAGCTTAATGTCCAGCTAGGGGCATCTGTCCAAAACCCAGAAAACCCTTTAATAAATCAAGCCACCTCAAATTTTCAGTCATGCAGTTGGTAGAGATAAGTTACTGCAGTCACCAGAAGAGATGAAGTAACGTAAAAGAACCAAATCTGTTCATCATCTTGGTCAAATTGAGGCTACTTTGATGAGGAAAAAAAAAAAGAATTATTAATATGTGAAAATTACTAGGAGATTTACCTTTATCTTGTAGTTTGAGAACAATGAAATTTTTCAACTTATTTCTTTTTGTGGCAGCTAACAAGGACTGCCGATTACATTTAAAAGGTTTCAGAGTAGTAACTGCCAACTGGCAGTAACTGTGTCTGCAAGCAGCAGTGCAGATGGATGGGTGGATTGCATTCATTGCAGGTGACACTCACTAGGGTTTAATATTAAATTCAACACATGATTAAACCCTCTCCAACAGTAAATTTTTGCATACTAGTTAAACCACAATACTGTGTCTGTTTATTATTAATACTAATAAACCCTTCCTGTTTCCATGGTATGGAGAAAACCTGGGGAGGCTGAGAGATGGGACTACCAGGCTCACTGGAGGCTGAAAGCCCTGCTGGTGGAGTAGCCTGACAGAGACCTTTTGGTACAGGAGTGCTTCACATGCAAAATGTTGAATGCTGACCCTTTCAGAACTTGAGGCCAAGCACTCTTCAGTGAGGCACAATTAATCTTGGATTAAGTGATCCTGATGACTGCAGTTTATATATGACGTGCTGACACAAAGATGCAATGACATAAATATGTATCTCATTTTTCCCTCATATTCATGCCTTCAGAAAGAATGCTAGTAAGGCAAGATGAAGCACTTACAGTTAAAAAAAAACCTGGACAGTCCTGTAACGCTGCTGTGACAAGTGTCTAGGTGAAATCAGCCATCTGCAAGTCCCAAAGGCAACAGAGAATCAGAGACAGGGTTACTGTGCAGTGCTGAACCAGGAGCCATAAAGAACTATCAGACCTGTTGCAGCCACACAATAAAGACCATCTTAGTTTCCTACACATTGCACTTCAAGAAGTAAACAGACACATACTCTCCACTCTTGAGACTGACAGATATTCACACTACAAGGCATCTGAAAAGAGATTTTCTTCGTGCTGCTTTCGTGAACTGCTTGCATTTTAGTCTTCCTGAGCACAATTCCATTATAAAAATGATGAGCTTCTTATATGGCTAGAGTCCATTGCTTCTCAACAAGCACAGGGTCAGGGCTAATGCATAACTAATGCATAACAATGGGCATAAAACATAATCTATAGTGAGCACTTCAATATGCACAGTCATGGCATGGAGAGGGCATAGGAACAGGAGAAAAAACCCTCATCATTCTGCCTTAAGGTAAGGGAGGACCCACAAAGTTATGTGACCACAAGGGACCATTACTTGTCCTCTAGAGTTCAATGGGACCAGGACAGCTCCAGCTACTCTGTTGTCTCCACAGAACATTCTCCATCCTCAAGCTTATTGAGAAAGTCTGTTAGCTGAGCCTGGAAGACAGTTTATCCACATGCGCTTCTTCTAGTTGTGAAGACTGAGCCATTGTACTGCTATTTGGAGGATGGGGATACTGGTGTAGATGTACAGCAGTGCAGAAGCACAACTTTCCTGTCTCCAAGGTCAGCACACTGCAAAAGCAGCAGAGGCACTCTAGTACAGTGGGCAGATGTAGTTAACAATTCTGCCCAGCCAGCTCCAGTCTCTATACCATAATCAGCTGAAATCTACACCGTGGCAGTAAAAGAGAGCATTTCCCACTTGTACAACAGTGTGGAGGAAAGAACAGCAGTCAAGAGAGAACAAGAAGTGTCCACAATCCTGAAACAACACATTTACTGCATTAACATTTCACAGAGATCACTTCACTGTTGTAAGCATCAGTCACCTTTCTGGAGGAAAGCCTCACTCTGAAACACTACTGACAAATTACTCTGACTACACTTTTTTTTTTTTCCTTGATGCTTCTCTCTGGAGATCCAGGAGCATTCACCATAGCATTCACCAGTGGTCCTCAGTTGGGGCTGGAGCAATTGCTCCTGCAGAAGCCATCAGTCGCTAGGTCCTGGTGTTCATCCTCCTCAAGAGACAGTAAATATCTTGTTCTGAACACTCATCCCCTCTTCCCACTAACAATGTTCCTGAGACTCAGGAGAGATCTAGTTAGACCTCAGTGATGACACCAGACACAATTTGTCATTGATGTGACACCACATACTTAGCACTTGCACCTTTTGGCATATGTGGGGTCTGGATGTAGGCAAGAGCGGGAGCTGTCCACAGACAAAGAGGTGGTGCAACTTTAAAGGAGTGGTAGCCCTGCCCACAGCCATGAGAAGCTAGTAGTAACAAGAGAAGAAATTTAATTTCTTCACCTTCCTCTATTTTGACCACAAGTGCAGCATAGAGGTACAGTCAAAGTAGAGATACTACTCAGCATGAGACTTTCAGAAAGCCTATTAAAGAGAAGGGGAAGATTTTTTTAAAATCTCTGTGATGCTGCTGTCCTGGACTACGTTCTATCAACTATGACCCCCTGACAGAACAAATAAGAGACAGGAGGCACAAGATGTTAGCTTCATTACACCATGCCCTATGCTGGAGCTTGTATTCGTACAAAAAAAAAAAAAAAGTAAAACAAAAGAAGTCAGTTTGCGGACATGACAGTGTTTTGCCTTTCAGCAGCTCAGCTCATGAAGATGTCCACAAACAGCTCAGCACTCTTGAGTCCTCAGTACAAGACAGATAGGGATCTGTTGGAGCAGGTCCTGAGGAGGTCACAAAAAAAAAAAAAAAAAGCTGAGGGAGTTGGGGTTGTTAAGCCTGGGAAAGGGGAGGCTTTGGGAAGACCTTACTGTGGCCTTTCAGTACTGAAAGGGGTCCTGTAAGAAAGATGGGGACAGACTTTTCAGCATAGCTTGTTGTGAAAGGACAAGGGGCAATGGTTTTAAACTAAAAGAGGGTAGATTTAGACTACATATAAGGAAGAAAGTTTTTATTATGAGGGTAGTGAAACACTGGAATGGTGGTAGATGCTCCATTCCTGGAAACATTCAGGGTCAGGTTGGATGGGGCTCTCAGACACCTGATCTAGTTGAAGATGTCCCTGCTCACTACAGGGGGCTTGGACTACATGATTTTCAAAGGTCCCTTCCAACCCAAAGCATCTGGTGATTCTAGGATTAATTCAAATCATACATAAACCAGGACACAGGTAGGACAACCACAGGGACAATGTGCATGACAAAAACTTCTGGCTTTGCTCAGTCTGCTGCCCCCTCCAGTATGCAAACTAATAAGAAACTTCTTGGGTTCAACCAACTACACCAAAGTTTTATATATCCACTGTGCAAGGACAAGGTTCTTAATCTTCTATTTGCCACCCACAAGCTCCTAAATTCCTTTGTGCTATCTGGTCCAAGGGAGATGGGTCACCCAGAAGTGGCCACCAGAGACAGCACCACAGCAGTGCCACAGTGATGATGTTGACAGAGGTGGATGGTGTCAGCATCACTATAGCAGCTATAATCTGTTGGTTTATGCTTGTTTATTAGCTGGTTCAGAGCAAAGGGATGTAGGAATGCTAGAAAGAGGGCTTCCAACTCCCGCTGAAACAAAACCCTGCAACACAGAGTAAACTGAAACCTTCTGTTGCACTTAATACATTTTCACCAGAAGATCACAAGTGCCTAAACCAGTGACTTTCTGCTCATGTTGATTTGTTTTATAGATGATTCCCACAGGGGATTGGCATGAGCACTGACATAGCAGCTCTTCTGAATGCGCTCATCAGAGAACATGCACATCAGTGGCAACACTGTGCCCATGTACTGCAGCATAAAGGGGAAACAAACTCATAGCTTCTTTGCCGTAAGCATATGTAATTCAGAGCTTTGATTTAAGCTAAGGAGATACGCATCTTGCACATTTCAGCAGGTACAAGTTATCAAAATTTTCATAAATGTGAGGTTTAAATAGGCAACAGAAGAGTCAGCTGAAAGAAATAGAAGACTAATCTCTAAGTGAGCAGAGCTGGAAGCTTTTATACTCAAACCTGGTAAATGCTAAAATGAAATGGAGTTTTGGCTTTTTTACTTTGGTCTGCTTCCCTCCCCACACTAGCCTAACACCTCAGTCTTTCTACAGGATAAAGCACGTACTTGCATCCAAAATAACTTGCCAAAGATTCAATTCTATAATTATTAATTATAGAATTAATTTTATAATATATATTATAGATAATCTAT
>JAAGNO010014586.1:5961-21399 GCA_033439905.1 Ceryle rudis
TGAAATCAGGTTCTTATATAATAGTAATAATAAAAATGGTTACTAGGTGCCTTGCTGTACCTTTAAACAAAGGGCATATTACATGAGCCACTGCAGGAATCACTATGTGTACCTCAGCCTCAAAGGAAACACAAAGGAAAAACTGAAACTCATGAACTTAAACCTATAACAGCCCTGATTGGAATTTTTTCATCTCACCTCATATGCTCCAGAGAAGGCTTAAACTGTGCCAAGTTTAAACATATATGTGCCTGCATTGTGCCAGACTCATTTTTTTGGACTGGAGGACCATGACACAGAATCACAGAGTAATTGTGGTTGGAAAGAACCTTGTAGATCACTGAGTCCAACCATACCTACAAAAACAAAAACACCTAAATACCTGACCACTAAAAGGAAACAAAAAACAAAACAAAAAAACACACAAAAAAACCCAAACAAACAAAACCAAAAAAAAAACCACTAAACCACACAACACCAAAAACACACAAGCTCCCTACATGCCTGCCCCTAGAGCATGTTGTGAAGCACCATGTCAACTCATTTCTTAAATACCTTCAGGCATGGTGACTCAACCACCTCCCTGGGAAGGCTGTTCCAGTGCCTCACCACTCTCTCTGTAAAGAAATTCTTCTTAACATCTCATCTAAACCTCCCCTGCTGCAACTTCAGACCATTTCCCCTGGTTCTGTAATTAGTAACTAAGGAGAACAGGCCAACACCTGACTCTCTACAACTTCCCTTCAGATAGTTGTGGAGGGCAATGAGGTCCCCCCTCAGCCTCCTCTTCTCGAAACTAAACATGCCCAGCTCCCTCAGACTGTCCTCGTACAACTTGTTCTCTAAGCCCCTCACAAGCTTGGTAGCTCTCCTCTGGACACATTCCAGCATCTCAATGTCTTTCCTATAATGAGGGACACATGGCACTACAACTCCATCCTCACAACATAGGCCTATGTTTTAAAAGAAATATGTTTCTTTTCTCTATGGAAATCAAATCCTTTTAATAGATTATATTTAAATATTGGCAGTACTGTAATTTTCTTTTGGCTATGGCAGCATGTAAAAATGCTACCCATAGACCAAAACCTTGGTAAATGATGTGCCATACAGGAATTTGAGAACACAGGCTTACTTTGTCAGACAAGAGAAATCTTTAATAGACAAGGTCATGGTCAAAAAAGATGTGGTTTGGAAAGGCAAAGAAGCAGCAGCAATGAAACAAAAAGCTTGCATTTCTATTTGGCTAAAAAGCTCCGTACGAATAAATATTACTTCAGAACTTCATTCATACATCATCAAATGCTCTTAAATGTTAAAAGGAAATACCCTGAAGAAATGAAACTGATTGAGCAATTATATGCACGGTAATGAACAAGCAGAACTGGGGAGGTGAATTTACGTGAGCTGCTCAAAATTTTGCATGCCCTGACTTTTGAAGTGTGCACTTTCTTCTGCAATCACACACAGCAGTAAGTCTGAAAATTGAAAATAAGACAGCTGCTTCTATGCATAGGTTTTTCTAGAACAATCTGTTGAGCTCCAACAAATTTCATTTTACAGATCAAGATGATGACAAGAGCTCATCCCTTCACTAATCTGAGCTTGTTATGAGTTGCCAGTCAGGTATGTGGTCAGTCTTCATCTCCACCTAAGTACCTGTAATGGGGAAGCACTCCTTGAGAAGCATCTGTGAAAATATTCTTGCAAGAGGGTATGTGATTAAAGCTGAAGCAGAGAGTAGGTTTGTTAGGAAAGTGTTCCTCACCATTAATATCTTCAGATGTGTAGTATTTCGTGGTATGTTTTTTGCTGTTTTTCCTGTTGCTCACAAAAATACATTTAAAAAATTAAATGTTTGCCACAGGATAAAGAAAAAGATTGTTTCCCTATTTCAGCTATACTACTTGACAATATACCAAGAATTTTCATTGTCAAAAGCTCACAGTTAAACTTTCAGTATGAATTCAGGAGACAGGGCAGAAAGTCACCCTCCTCCTCACATAAAAGGATTTTAGTTCAGCCTATATGGATTGTATCAAAGTTTTTCAAACTTAATATGAGATATCACTTATCTGCTTAGGCAGCTTTTACAAGCCGTTTTGAAGAGGGCTTCATACCACTAGTTACATGCTTTCCATAGTTGGGAACCCTTACCCTGCACCAACAAAGGACACCGAAAACAGTAGTCATTACTTTTCCTGTCTAAAAATACCATCTCTTACTTACCATCACAAAATTCATACTTCTTAAAAAATATAGTTGCTTCAAAGATTTATATGTGCATCTTTGTAATCATTTTATATTTTGTGTGTATATATTAAATTTGTTATATTTCATGCATATAACTTGTTTCACATTTAAGCATAAACCTTTTAATATACAGTTTCCCTTTGCTAGGAAAAGGAATCTGCTTAATGAACTTCCTTCCGTGCACTATTAGTTTAGTACATGCTGGTAAAAGTGATTTTGACATGAATATAAGCCACTTGAAAAAAGGGATTTATAATGAAAAATAAGAGGCAATGTAATTGCAGATTATAGCTGTGGGTTTATTTGATTCTCACTGTGTTCAGAAAAAAATGAAGTGATTCTCTATGTTCAGAGAAACTATCATCTTTGCTGGTAAATGAAAAGAAGGCATTTAAAAAGGATGCAATAAAAAAAAAAAAAAAATTGAGGCATTGTTGGCCAGAACAAGGGGAAGAGCCAATTATTGAACATGTCTGAGTCAATCTCCAAATGTCCGATTCTATATTTTGTCTGTCTATTCTATTTTTTCTTTTTCTAATTGAAAATTATATATTGGTGGTTTTAAGAGAGGGATGGAGAAGCTGTGAGAAAGAGAACTGACATGTAATTGACCTACTAGAACTGAAGTGCAAAGAAAAGAAAGAAGACAACTCTACTTTCCAAATATTCCTATGCTGGCAAACTAAACAAAAATGTCTGATCTTATGACTCTTTCAGCTCAGGAGTACATATGATGGCTGAGATACGAGGCAAAGAGAGCAAGTACGCTCATATCTCCTCACATTCTTTTTTTTCCCCTCCAAATTCCCAAATCTGGAAGGTTTCCAGATGGTAAGAGTCACAGGTGCAATGCAAGGACTTGAAAACTAGTCAATTGTTTACATTTTTTTTTTCTTGTTTGCTCCCTTTCCCTTGCAAAAGTAAGTCATTAATCATTACAGAACATCATATATATTAATATCAGAATCCAAACTCCAATTTTCCTCTTGAGAGGAAACGACAGAATTCCACCATATAAGAACATCCATGGAAATAATATACATGGAGTTTGACACAAAATAGAAGTTTAAAGCCAGTTTCCAAGTTACTTTGTGCAAAAGTTCACAGAATTCTGATTATATGAGGCAGAAATTCTCTCAGAATTAAGTACAAGTCATCTCCACTAACTGTCCAATAGAGTTGAAATATGATAAACTATCATAACATTATGTTAAATATGCTATGCATAGCTGAAGAGAAGGGATTTGAATAAAATGTCTGCCTCAGCTTTAATTAGTGTCATTTCCTCAAAGCTGTAATATGGTTCATTTCCGCAAAGTAGTTTTCCATTTTCCCCCTTGCTTATTTTACTGCAGCAGCAAATTCATGATTAAAAATTTCACAGAATCAGACCAAATGTGCCATGTTACAGAAAGATTTAACAAATCCTATGAATCAGTTCACCGGTGAAAATTAGGAAGGAAAAAAAGAAGAAAACAAATAAACTCAATACAAAAGAAGCTGCTCCACTCTAAGTGTTGAAACAGAATAAACATTATTTGCTCATATTAAATACTGGAAAAGTACTAGAAATATATATTTTTTTCCTAGCTATAAATGTGACAAAATCACTTGGGGTAAAGGTACTTGCATATTTGGCACACAAGGACAGCTAACTACATCAGCAGATCACAAATGGTTCACACATCTGTTTTGGCTCTTTCTTCCACATTTTTTGTCTCAAAACCTTGCAAGCAGCAAGCGAAATAGGCTTTGAATAGGCTAGAAATACTCTGGACACTCTATGAAGATCTTACAAAGTATGAATCATTGTGCATATGTTTTGGTTTTCCATGAAGCAGACAAACACAGTGCCAAACAAGGAAAACCACTAGGAGTTTGGCTCTTTTCTCATGTCAAGATAAGAGGACTACATCCCTTGAAACAAACCAAGTAAGCAAAGACAACACAGAATTTGAGGCTGAGCACGGACCTAATCCCCAAGCTAGCACAACTAAAGAGACTGCAAAGCACAGACATTACAGTATAGACACAATAGCCAAAGACTATTTTAAAATGCATCACACCCGATATGATGATGTAGATACGTTAGCGTCAGAGTCAAGTCACTAACAGGCAAAAATGCAGGTGGCCTTTATGCCTGAAGCTGATCTCTGGAGTTTGGAAAGGAGTAAAAGAAGTTTGCAGCAAGAAAACATAGCTGACTTCTAGCCTTCCTCCTAGCAAGGCAAAAGATGGAAAAAGTAGATTTTTCTAGATAAAGAAGAAACAGAAGAAAGACTTGGCAGCTAAACATAAATAATGCAGGAGTGAACAGGGAAGTCTTTGTGTCACTGTTAAAAACAGAGAGAAGGTTAAGGAGGAGTCCAGACTTGGGGAAAAAGCCTATACCTGTTTTCTGGTGTGTGGCACAGAACTGACTACAGCATACAGACTGGAAGTGCTGGGTGTTGATACAGGGAACTACCTGACTGTGTGCACCATAATGAAACATTCACTCTGTTCTGCTCCAGGAGGCCAGCTCTACAGACCTCACGCTGCTGTTCTTGCGCTTCCAAACTCCTTAACACAAAATCTTCAATCTCAGGTAACTGAGACCAAGCATAAAATCCAGTGAAAAACAATTTTCATTCTGATACGTTGAGTGTTTGATGAAGTAAGGCTAAAAACACATTACAAATTAAAAATGTTGTTTCCTGCACCCGTCATCTGGGACATCTGGCCCAGCTATTCAAATAAAGGTTCTTCTATCACTTCATAAAATTGAAGAGAGGTTGGTTTTTTTTTCCTAAAGTACAGTGTGGCACAGTATCTAATAAACATCACAAAACTGCAGGAAACCTCTTACTGGATAATTTATTACTCCAGGGGAAAAATTACACACAACAAATATTTTTATATGGATGGTTATTTTCTATTTAAGTTTTGACTAAATGCACTAATCACATTTTAAATGGCCTGTGATCAAGAGCAGGAGGTATCATATTGCATCACTGCCAACATGGAGATGTAAATCTCTAGAGAACACAAAATTTAGCCCTCTCTTTTCTTCCTTGTTCCTGCACTGCGCTGCAGCACCACTGAGGTAGGCATCATCATTCTGCAGTGACTCACTGATTTACAGGACATAAGGAAATTAAAAAAAAAATATAAAAAAAATAAAATAAAAGGAAGTTGAGAATTTTTTTTTTTTTTCCAAATCACAGTCTATCAATAATTCTGACTGAAAATTTTGAACACTACAGCAGCATAAAGCCTGTGAACAAAATAAATCCCTTTGTTGTAGCAGCTATCTCAGCTGGGGATCACTACAATATTACTGTATACTGACTAATGTGGAATAGTACCCTGATGGGTTTAGACTAGTGCTAACGTAGCTGTAACACAAAAATAAGGGGATAAACTTGCCAAAAATACATGAACAGCAAAGAGGTTGCGCAGCAATTTGTAGCTATCGTTAGGGTTTTGGTTTTTTTTTTAATATGTTTTATGAGAATCTTCTCAAACATTATCACTTACTAAATGGACAAACATATTCTGTCTTCAGAGAAAGCAATAACCGGGTAGTCAGACTTTTCTCCCACATCTAGCACTGCTCTTCACAGTGAATATGATATAAAAGCCACCACAGTCAGTGGAAATGTTTGAAACAATTTACATCATTAGCTTAGTTTTTCACTGCTGAATATTTACTTGGGAGTACAGTACCAGATGCAAGGCACGCATGTCTCCCAGCCAAGGTACACCAATTTTGTCTGAAAGCAAATCACTGCAACAAGCACAATAGGAAGTTCAGTCTACAACTAGACAAACTTTCCAGCCCCGCCATAGCTCAGCCCAGTCTAATGGTTGATATTCAGCAAAGCTCTTCTGCTTTTTATTCGGATGGTGCCCACTTCTGACAGACGGTGGTTTACATAATGGTGACAAATGTGAGTGAGCAGCTGTCATCAGTGCTTATCATTTATGCATCACGCAGTATTGGCAGTCAAACACTTCCCTTTTGAAGGGGACAAAAAAAAAATGTTTCTAAACCACTAAAATCAACACCTAAAATCACTCTCCCTGGCATAAAAATAGCAAGAGAAAACAGTAATCACCACAAAGTAGTGAGTGGAGGGTTATGGAAGACACATCCTTGACTACTGTGGAAGCTACTAGAGGAGCTCAGTGTTACCACTCTTCCCCAAGGTGCTTGTTACTTGTCCTCTCCTACAGCTTACCAGACCCATAGGAAAAAAAAAAAAAAAAGAGAAAAGAAAAAAGTGTAAGCATCCTTATTTCATTTCAAAAGTAAAGCTCTTCATCTTAGCTTTAAATGCCTTCCTAAAGCATTTTGGAAGACCTGAATGACAAATGGATAAATAATTCTTCCGTGCAACTAGTATCCTTTGGTCATAATAACCTCCATCCTAGTGACAGAGACACAGGTAACTGTAATGCCGCCTTTGATGTCTGTAGGACAAGGGGATCTACCTTTGCTCTTAGCAGTGGAGGAAACTGTCATTCAGGCTCCCTCTTAACAGCCACATTTCAGCAGTTGTTACAGTTCTGCAATCCCACTGAGGTCAATGCAATGTCACTAGTGTATATAAAGGCATACTTTAGCTCATCTTTTTAGTTTTTGACTGTCCCACTCCAAGAAGGAGAGGAGCTATAAAACTAATAAACTGCTAAAACACTGATTTGCTAATACACAGTATTCCTATTTTTCTTCACACATTGGTTCTTTTTAGTAAGTCACCTACATGACCACAAACTCTTCATGCTTACAAGAAAACAAACTAATTTAAAAGAGTAATTCTCCCACCTTAATTATTGCCTTTTTCTACACTACCAGATACCCTACAATATAGTTTCTTGAGTTTCTGGGCTAGTATTATGAAACTGGGTTGGTGCAGTGTCTTTCAAAATCAACATAGCTTAAAGAATCTTCCATCAATCTTTGTCCAGCTACCAAAAAATTAAGATCTCCTGTCAATAACGTAAATAAAGTTAGGCAATGGTCAAATAACACACCCGTCATCTGCTGCTTCCTATATTTTCCAGTTCATTCCTTTGAAATCAAACAAGAATCACGAGAGATCTACATTCTGTCTCTCAGAACACAAAAAGCAGAATTTCAACAAATAGCCATTTCAAGCTAAATCAGGTTCTGATTAAATGCAATCTGCAGCATTTAAAGTGGTGCAAATATACCTCACGTATTTCCCTCATTTGAGGTTTCATCATCCATTAGCATGCAATTTGAAGCTCTTTACTTTCTAATTATCCTTACATTTCTCAAAAAATAGTTGTTTCTGTTACCAAGTTCCATGAAAAAAAATGCATTCTTTCAGCTGACAAAAAAGTGTTTTGACCTAAATTTATAGCCATTCATTTTTTATTTTTTTCTGTCCTAAACCTGATCTGATTCCAGATGGCAGATTTTCCAGCTGAAAACCACAACAGAGAACAGGTGTACTTGAAGGCATAGTTAGCAAATCGAAGCAATTATAGTCAGTCCATCTACACAGCTACACACTGTGTAGTACCCAGCCCACCCACATAGCCATTAGTTCATTCATCCATTAAAATACAGCAACTTAATAAACTATAATTTTGCATAATTCGTAAGAAAACAAATTCCATCTGTTTTACCCTCAGAGTCAGTGTTGATTAGGAGTATAAATGTAATGAAGTAATACTCAGTGGTACTCTACTGGTATAAACATGTGCTGAGAGAACAGCCTAAAAGCTTCAAAGATTTGCAATAGTTTCAAGCTTATATGGAAAAGAAAAGCAGTCAGGACTTGAAAATCTGGAGGAGGACTCAGGGTATTCCAGCACATTGATGCTATGCCACACCTCTTAACCCTCATGACCACCCTTGCAATAAATATATACACATTAAAAAAAAAAAAAAAAAAAAAAAAAAGGTGCAGTTGAGAATATGTAGTACTTTTACATCTTAAGTGCAATGCTCATCTTTATTGATAGATCTGCAAAACAAAAGCCCTTTGAGGAAGGCAAGCTCAGACCATTTGTACAGCCTTCTTATTAGGCCATATGGATTGCAATAAAGGCAGCACAGGCTCAGGGCATTTTGTGCTCACAATACAGTTCAACAGGCTGTGACAAAGCCTTCTCTTCTCTCCTCCAACTATTGTATGTGTAAACATATGCATTTTATTACCCACAAATCACACACTATCCTGAACTTTTCTTAAGTATTCAGTAAATAGTATTTTGAAACCTCAGTTTCAAATGTGAAGCTATGGACATTGAACAAATTTTCTATGATTTTTGTCTTATCCCTTCTTCTGATTTACACAGGTAACACACTTAGAACATTATTGTACATTTTAAGATTTACAGAAATAAAACACAGACTTATGACAAAATTTTCAGCTGGTGTGAACTGTCTCTTTTCCATTGGTTCCTGCCTCCTTCCACCAGCCGTGCACTGGGTGCTCTTGGCTGTCGTCCTGCATCTGTTCTCCTCCAAGGTACTGTTTCAGAATTTGCTTACCAGTTACAAGCATTTCCATTTTTTTAAAAAAAGACAGTTACTGTGTTGCTGGCCCTTTACAGAAGATCCCCTGGCCCCCTCAGAACTACAGCTGCAGAATGATTGCCTGGTTTCAGCATCTGTACTAAATAAATGTTGGCAGCTGCTGAAGGCTCTCCTTTCTGCTGCCTCCAACTACAATGCAGACAGATCATTTCTTTACTCCTATTCTAGACACCATGCATGTGATGTGACGTTTGGGGAACTTGTACCGGCGCGTTCAGTTAACTTTCTTGAAATCTTGCCACAGAAAAAAAGAACTCTCTGATTAACACAGAAAAAAAAGAGAGTGAGATGTAACTGAGCAGATTTATGATAGGAAGGGAGGCAAGGATTAAACTTTTAAAAACGAGGGCAGAGAGCAACAGAAGCCCTACAGAGTCCTTGGTGGGGGGGGAAGCCATAAAACAGTATTCAAATTTCAGTAGATGCTTTACAACAAGTAGTAAAAGAAATTCCAGCATGGTGACAAAATAATTGCCCAGAGAAAAAAGATCATGCATTCCCTCTAATGTTCGTGTAGATTTGAAGGAAATTCTGTATGTCAGCAATTTTTACCAGCCTAAGGCTTGCCTCCTCCAGATCAAACATGATCCATCACAACAGCACGCTCTGCACTACTGGTAGGAAGAATCCTTTTCTTAGAGTTTTCTAGATGATCTACATAATTAAATTCACAGTGCCTGTCTTCAACCTGTACCACCTCTGTTTTTTTTCTGTTTCTTACCTGAACAACAGCTTACACAAAGCATTTCCTATTTCTTCCATCTATGCCTTCTGATCTAAGAAAAGGTATTATTTCTCCTGTAAATCCTATTTCTCTTCCATCTTTAGCAGAACTACATCTGCCTGACTACCAGAACCAAGTATCTCATACAGGATGCCCGGTTTCTCTTCAGATAGTTGCTCTGTCACAAAGGCCACCTGCCAACACCCCAGGTTTCTGTTTCTGTCTTCTGTTCAGAAGGCTACAGATCATTACAGTTCCCAGCAGCAGAAAGTGTTCAAACTACATTTTGATTTTGACATTCAGCATTATCGCTTTAGAACTCCAGTGGTTTTTTGTGGGTTTTATTGGTTAGTTGGTTGGTTTTGTTTGTTTGTTTGTTTTTCCCATAAACTGCCCCAAGACTAAATAAACAGTCACAGTCTGCTGCTTAGATCAGTTCTTCACTAAAGGAACCTCTAGCTGATGAGGTCTGCCCTCAGCCATGAGTACTACTAAGTTGACGGGAATAATTTTAGAAGGTTTGTGGGAGATGAAAGGCTGATTCACTCATATGAAAATGTAACTCCAAAAAAGAAGTAAAGAAAATAAAAAAAATATACGTCTTGTATGTTTGCTACATGGTTACTTTTCATCTCACGGAATAAAATATTCATGAACTTTCCAACATTAGCTGCCTGCTGCTCAGGAAAAACTGTTAAATATGTAGCAGGATGATATGCTGTGTGAGCTTTATACATTTAGACATACAATGTTTTATATGACGCTTTTAGAATTTTCATGTATTTCACAGTTTCTGCACCTCAGTTCCTTGCCAGTGCCTCTCACAAAAGGCATTATATCACATGGAAAACAGGCAAAGGAGGTTGGAGATTTTTATTTTTTAAAAAATTCAGGCAGAAACACTGCTAAAAAAAGCAGAATTTGTGTCAGACTGCAGTGTAAAATGCAGCTACAGAAAGCATCTCTTTAAAAGAGAATAAATATTTTAAAGTAATAAATAAAAAGCATGTGAGATATTTTAAGCTGAAAAGTTTAACAATGCTTTAGCTCGCAAAACTTACAGAATTAAGTATGTTCATCTTACTTCTGATAACATTTCAATTATATAGAGAATACTGTAGAAATCTGTACTTCTCATTTTACTACCTATATCTATCCATACATAAAAGCCCACAATAAGTACTTTCAATAAACTGGTCAGTCTATCATTGTCCAGACGGGTCACCCCAAGAAGAATCAGCCTCGAGACCCTTCCCAAGACATCTGCATGTACAACCCATGCAAATTCATGTCAGATCACATCACACTTCTTTTTCAGTCCATGAGCTATGGTGGTGCTGCTTCCTATACCTCTAACAGTGTGAAAGGTACTGGTTTCCAGGAGTTTTATAGTTGGAAATTAGACAGTATGGCAGATAATTAGATAAGATTCAAAACTTTCTGAAGACAGCAGCTTTATTTCCAGACACAGCCTGGACCAATGCTGCATTCAGAAGATTTTGAAGCCATTTTTCATGTCTTTTGGAAAGAGAAAATGTGCTTCCATGATAAACACTCCCATAACTCACAGACAATTGATAAATACCATTTGGCTAAATGATTCCTTCACTGATGTACATGAAAGAGCAATCATTAGTCAACTCTTCAGAACAGCTGCAGCCTATGTAGTGGCAACACAAGTTCAAAATTTTTCATTAAAAACAGAAATCTGTTAATATGTTTGAATAAAAAACACTGAGTGAGAAGGTGCAATATTTGTGCACTACCTTGGCACAAATTAAGTTCAAATTAATATTCAATTCTTTTAAACATTTGCAATCTCATTTATAGAGATTTACCTTTTTTCAAAGAGATCCACCTCAGGACTAAAAATCATTCCTTGAGGGACACATTTCATGAAGGACTGGAATGTGGCTAATGGAACAACTGTTGAAGCAGAAGCCTGTTGCTTTTATATTTCATTTTCTTTAAACGTAAGATCTAAAATAAAAGCTTTATCTTTCAAAGCTATTACTTCCCAGTAAATGCATTGATATAAAAAGGTAAAATACAAAAGGAAAAATATAAATATTTCATACTGATGGAAAAAGTACCTTTTATATCATCTTTGTAGATATTTTCCTACATGTCCTTTTCTTATAATTGAAAAGAATGAGATATTTTTCTCTTCAGATTTTTTTTTCAAAACCCAATTTACATAAAGCAATATTCTATATGAGATACTTCATTCATAAGGAAGTACATTAAAAATGTTAATTAAGTCATAAAAATCAAACACTCAGAAGGTGGAAAATGCCGGGCTCACCTGCGTGAGCATTTTTTTTATCACCCCATTTACAGGAGCAGCAAATGTTACCAGTGTCATCAAGGTTAATCCCTCACAGGCCAAGTAGGCAAGTATGACTACTGCAGGCAAGCAGACAATATCTTTTTATTTTATTTTATTTTTTAATAAGTGACACCACATTCCTGCTAACCAGTCCTTTACAACATTCTGTTTGAAGCAAACAAAACCCTTCCCAAACAAACAAACAAACAAACAAAACCCCTTACATTTCTGTCATAGAAGAGACCTAAAGCTCCAAGCAAGTAGCCCAGACCCCATTCTGCAGTGAATTAAAGTGATCACAAATCAACAAATTAACCTGCTCCTGACTTTTCAAACCTGGGTGAGAATCCTCCTCTAGCTGTAATACTGGTGACAGGTCTGAGTATATGAACATGATAAGCCATTCAGGGATCAATGACACAATCATACTTAAAACAACCACAGATCCCACCTGTTTTCTCCACCTACTTGAAGCCACTCTTGCACACTAAAAAAGAAGAAAAAAAAAAACCAACATGAACGCACACTCCCCCCTCCTTCTCACCCCCTCAAGAAGACAGGATATACAATGGAAGCTCAGGAGACAATCCCAGTAAACTGTGGGCTGCAAAAAGGATACAAATGAACACTGTAAATGCCAATTACATCTCCTTTGGGGATATCGCCAAATGGTGATATCCATGGACTCATACCAGTTGGCTCAGTTTCTAGAAACCTTGTCGCTCGATTTCATCCATAAATTTAACAAGCTCTACCTTAAACAAGTTTTCCATCTCTGTTGTTGGATAGCCTGAGTTCTCCTACTCCCAGCAAAGCCTAAACTAGCCTACACCATCAATTTTACCATTAGAGTGCATGAAAAATCTGAAACACAAAAAAATGGTCAGACAAAGGAGGACAAGGATATACATTTTCTACTTGCACCCACCCTTCCTGAGCATTACTACTTTAAGCACTACCACCCATGACTGCCCTCTTCATGAAAGTTCCCCAACTACTCCCAGATGAGCAGATACTCAAGAATGCTTAGTGTTCTTTACATTTCTTTGTAAACAGAAAATTTTCATTCTCCCCTCAGCAGATACACACATGCATATACAGTCCTGACCAGCCACAGGGGAGTATATCTTGAAGAGTAAGGGCAGCTTTCAATCTGCTTCTGGTACCTCTGCCTTTAGCAGCCATTTGCTGTAATCCCAAACCCTGACAGAGAGGCATAATTAAAAAGCAGGCAAAGGACCAGATTTTCAGGCTCAGCAATCAGAGTGGTTATAATCCAAGACAATGCTCCATGATACCTAATCCTATATGCTGCAGCTGCTGAAGACAGGGGATTTTTACTTCCCAGAAGAACTGCAATTATCCTCCACAGGCAAAGTCTGCAGACTTCTCGCCTGCGGAAGTTAATGTCCTGTTGACTTAACTTAGACCTTCTGAGTGTACATATTCATCGCAAGAAGTAATCACCTCAAGGCATGTATGTCCCATCAAGGCAGCAACAAAATTACTTATACAAAGGCTCACTCCCCTGTACAAGTCTGCAGGCTTAAAATGAGCAGACTGTGCATGATACTGGAAAATAATCTTCCACCTAATTCTTCTTTTTCCTCAAATCAAGTCATAATTTCTACTTAATTGAAAAATAACTGCATGAATTTTATTCATAATACTGTTGGAGCTATTGAAGAGACATTTCATGAATAAATATTTTTTTTCTTTTTAGCAGAGAACCTGAATTGGCCAAATCAGCAAACCTTGCATTTAAATGTTTTAATGACAGAACTGTTTATTTTCCACCAAACTGAATTCAAATATGACATTTAGTATGGATGAGACTAAGGCCTTAACTTAAGCACTCAGAGGAGAAAAGCCTTCATAGCAGCCTTTTATCCTTTCACCATAATGTAAAGCATTCCAGAAGAGAGTTGATGCTGGGAAGGATGGGGTCAGGCAACACAGCAATCCATGGGAAGCGTGCAGCGTGCAAGCCAAAGCAAATTTCAATCCCTCTCAAGAGCTTTCAATAAAAAATAAAAAAAAATAAAAAAAAAAAATTCAAATTTTGATGCAAACATACCTTGTCAATAATATTTCAGAGCAGAAAGAATGTACTTAGTATAGTGACGTTCTGAAAACCATGACTTACAATGGAATCACTGACATATCCTGAAGTGTTTGAGGCCACAAGTAGCACTGTGATAGCTGTGAGAGCTTTCAAGCACTCTTTTAGCAGTTTAGGAACAATAGTGGAGAAGTGGTAGAGTCAGTAAAGCTGTCCAGACAATATGATTTTCTGAGTATCACAGAAGACACCAAACACAAGATCTCAACAGACAAGAGCTTTGGCAACAGCTGGTTGCATTACCTGAGTCCAGTCTGCCTCAAATCATTAAATTTTTCTATATAATAGGAAAATGTCTCAGCACTGAAAAAACTATAAACACAAACACTTCTTATTAATCCAAGCTAGGTTTCTAATGCCCAGGTGCTGTGCTCATAGGTCATGGAGATTTCCTGAAATGTTTGCTGGTGTGAAACAGATTTCCCATGCATTGTCAGAGAGTAGGCAATTATGACCCCCTGAAGGCTACACAAGTTTTAACAGATAAAAATGGTTTTGGCCCTTGGCATGTGAGGTTAATAACATTTCCTCACCATTCTGTGAAGTAAACAACTGGACTTTTTCTTTTCTGTGCTGCATTTCTTCCTTGCTGCAAAGTAAAACACTCCATCCTCCTACTGGCTGAAAACTAAACCTACATACTTGTCTTGTATATTTTTAACAGTAAATTCATCTGTAAATGACAATGCAATTATTTAGACCCTCACTATTAAGGGCTCATTCTCCACTATCAGTATTTTCTATCAAGTGACACTTTAGAAGTTAATTGTCTTGTAAATGCATATTAATTTTATTCATCAAGCTAAAGACTTCTAACAGCCAACAGAAGAGAGTATGTCCAATAAGAAGGTGTTGTCTTCTCTGAAACAGAAATCTACCATTCTTCCAGTATTGTCAACATTTATTTATTTTTTTAATCAAATGAGTGATAATTAATTTTAAATACTGAAAACTCATTAAAATGCAATACTAATAAACCAAACCAACTAGAATACTAAGAATACTGTTTTCCCTAGAAAAATCTAGAAGATCTGTATCTTAATACTTTGTCTCGCCATACAAACAATTTGATACAGGTACGTCATGATAACTCAAGCCAAGTTTAGGGCTGACCCAGCTCAGCCACACACGAGTGAAAATGAAAGAGGACAGAAGCCAGACTCTTGTCAGATGTGCCTAGTGAAAAGAAAAGAGGAACTGTCACAAATCAGAGTCTAGGAAAAGATGTTTAAATGCACAAAAAAACCATGTTTTACTGCAAGGATGGTCAAGCACTGGCACACGTTGACCAGAGATGTTGTGGATCCTTAAAGATATTCAAAAACCAACTGGACACAGCACTGAGCAACGAGCTCGAGGTGGCCTCGAGGTGGGTCAGAGCAATCCCAAGCACCAATATAGGCTGGGCAGTGACTGGCTCAAGAGCAGCCCTGAAGAAAAGGACTTGGGAGTAC
>JAAGNO010014587.1:0-11113 GCA_033439905.1 Ceryle rudis
AGTCCCCGAGTCACCATGGCAGGGCAGGGTTGCGCTTCGCCTCCCACCGGCGCCGGCTTTTTCTGCCGCTCGTCGCTCGCCGTAGGCGGGAGAGGAGGTGGAAGACGCCGGGGAGGTTGCCAGGGAAACCGCCTCCCCGCGTCTGCTGCCGCCGGTGTCGTGTGGGCAGCGAGAGCCGCGCCGCCATCATGGGTTAGGGCGGAAGCGCCGGGCGTGGGGAGAGGGGCTCCCTCTGCCCGTACTCCTGGCGGCCGCCCTCCTGCCTGCGCTACTTCCCCTCCCGCAGCAGCTAGAAAGGTCCTCTTGGTGCTCTTGGTCAGCAAGCAGCCAGCCCCTCGCTGTGGAGGCCTCCGTCTGCCTGTGGCCTGGTGGAAGGGAGGGGTCCCTTGGCAAAGGGAGGGGCCTGGGGGTCGCTCGTAGCCCAGCCTGCCTCTTTTTTAGCAAGGGGCTGGGTCACTTCACTGTGAGTTCAGTGGCCTTTCAGCCTTACCACGCTCCTATCGAGGATGCAGGAAAGCCCAAGGTAGCCATTTGCTGTTGTTGGCCTTATTATTAAGTACATGGTGGTGATGAGGCCTGGAGAAAGGCAGAGACAAGCTGTACATGGAGGGTCAGATGGAAAAGGACAAGTCAAATAGCCTGTAAAGAGACACGGGGAAGCAAGAGGTAGGGTAGTAGACCACTGAGAGAAATATTTACATGAACGTTCATGTGAGAGATACTTTCTCCTTGGATTTGCACAGATCTTGACGGTTGGTGTGCTGCGTGATGAACTTCATCAGAAAAAGCAAATAAACAGATTGCCAGTTTCCCCTAAAGAGGAGATGAAAGGAATAAAGATAAAAGCTGTGCTGGGTTACCACAGTAACTGGATTCTGAAATACTCTGGTTTACGCTCCAGTGTGACAAGAACTAGGATTGAAACATGAGTGGCTGAAACTGCCATGGGGATTGATGGGGGGTGAGAGGGAGGGAGATGTGGGACTTCAAAACCTTTGCTAAACTAACAGATGTCACTTCCATTCAGAGTAGCTCAGTTTGTATGTGTTTTTTAGGTTACACTGTTGACCTTTTAAGGAAGCACCTTCCCTCCTGCTCCAGTTCTGGGTTCCTGACAGTGTTGTCCATATCCTCGGCCATGCTGACCACTCAGATCATCTTGCACTGCTGTTTGTACTCATGGGATTCCAGGTCATTACACAAGTCCTCTGAGCCTATCTTGCCTCTCCCACTTTCCCATGTGACTGCTGGCTTTGTGATTGTGGGCTTTTTTTGGTCCGTGTTCACTGGGAAAGATCTTGGAAGATGCTGAGCCAAATCTGTAAAATTGTTGAAGGGTCTTAGGCAGTTGATAGGGTGGACTCTCAGAAAGATTTCAGGATCTGTCTTCAACCTCCAGTGATTATCCCATCCTCACATCATGGGAAAGGGTACAGTGTACTGTGTGGTGCTCAGGATTGTCAGTCATTGATTTGTTGACCCTGACATATTTCCTCCTGGAGCTGCGAACCAAAGAGCAGGCTTAAGTTTACAGGCAGAATATTCACTGGTTTGCCTGAGGATCTGAATCGAGGGTCTGAAGGGCAAACTGCAAACTGTTACAGCCCTGCCATACTTCAGGGGTGCAGTGTTTGCCCTAGTAACTGCAGATACAGTTTTAACTGAAGTAGGCATCTGCTTGCAGGGTTTTTTTTGGGGGTGGCGGGCGTGGGAGGATGTTGTGTGCTGAGCCGTCCCAGTGCTGTTTTCTCCACAGCATGAGTCCCTGCAGAGCTTCTCCCATGGGTTTCTCCTTTCCATCCTTTACTGGACGGGACTAAGCAGCTCTCAGCTGCCTGCTGGCTTCAGATAGCATCCTGCTGTGGGTGAGTCTCAAGCCCCATGTCTTCCTTTCATCCGTGCCTCATTGGTAAACAGCACATCTCTCCATTTCCGACCCCACTGCAGGGATCAGGCTGCTGGGGCTGGAAAGCTAAGGTTTTCTACAAGGAAGAAAGATGAACGACTCCATTAAATAAACATCACTGCTCTGTTTATTCTTTCAAAAGGAGAGATTACAAAAAGCAGAAGATGCATTTTAAATGCATTAAAAATTCTGAGCAAAATAACGCCTTAAATACGATGCTCATGTAACATAAATCACATGGTTTTTTCTATCCAGGCACATGGAAAGCAAAAACGTATTATTATATCATTATTTGTATGGCACCATATGCTAAGTCTGGAACTTAAAGACTTTGAAATAAATAAGAAAACACCAGCTGCAGATCAGCAACATGCTCCTTTATTGGGAGTCACTGTGTAACTGTGGCTATCATTCCTGCTGTTAAGTTAAAACTTAAATAAATTGTCGAAGAAATAAGATAGCCATTAGAGATTCAGTGGCTGTCTCCTGGGGACACTTTTTCTAACAGCTGTAACAAAGATCTGCTGCTGGTTTTGTCCTATCTATGTAGTAACTCATTGCATTTGTCCCTGCAGTATCACACAGTTGTTTGGTAGAGATGGTTGAGCTGTTCACTATAAATAATGTTGGTTAACAATGCGGCCCCTTTTGGGTTAATAAATTATGCTCATACTGCTCCTAAGCCTCTTTGATTGGTTTCTTGCAAGTCTGCAGTGAAGAGTTGGAACAAATCACTTTCCACAGTCTGTTTACTTTGAATATTTCTTCTTATTTTATTGAGCTGTAAATATATATATATAATAGCCAAATTCTGAAAATGCCCATCTTAATCTCCTGTCACCTCATCCGATACTTGAAAATCATAATGAGAGGCATGACATGAAACACATCAGAAAATTAAACATCAGCGCTTAAAAGGGGTAGAGGGCCCCAGTCTGCACCAGGCTGGGGAATTTATCCTTCTCCTTTGGGCTGGAGCTGCTGTCAGGGCTCAGGCTTTCTCCCAGACTGAGGCTGCTGGCCAAAGCAGTGAGCTCACCTGCTACATGATCCGTGAGGCTGCTTCAGCCCAGCTGATACCTGCGGCCATGGCCTTGTGCTTCCCTGCACACTGTGGCTCTAAGACCCTGTGGTTTTGCACAGTTGCAGCTAGAGGTAGTTAAAGCCTTCCTGAGGTTTGGTGAGCAAAAAGCAGCTTTGTGGCCCAGAGCAATGATCAAAAAACACAGACTGTGAGGAAGAGGTTGGCGTCTTTGGAGAAGCATCTCTGCTCATCCACGTGCCAACCTGTGACTCTGGGTGGCTTGCGTGGTTGCCCTGCATGTTTGGTTCCTTACCTGTATGGTGGGGTAGTTGCTCTGCCCTCCGTCCAGAGGGGTTTTGAGAAAGTAATTGCATTACAGGCTGGGAGGGGAGCAAGTGTAAGTGCAACAGAGCAGTGTGGAATATGCTGGCCCCTGAGTGATCCGAGATAGAGAGGACTGGGAAGTGAGTGGAAGAGAGGCAGGCTGAGGCTGCTGACTTGCGCCCAGACCACTTTTTACACCAGCAGCCTTTGATTTGGGCCCGCTTCTGACAGCAACGTTGAGGAGGAGCCTGCACCAAGGTGCCTGCTTTTATACAGGCAGCTCTGAGAGTTTGTGTGCAGAGACCAACCCAGACCATGCTGGCAAAGCCAGGTCTTCTCCCAGCGCAATCTCTTGCTAGGGCTCTGCCCACATTTCCCAGCAGAGAGCAGCAGAGCCTCGTCGCTGCTCGCAGGGACTCCGAGTGCATCCTCCAAGACCTTCTTGCAGTGCTTGCCTCCACTAAACACAGCAGTAAACCTTCACTGAGCTCGCAGGCACATCTCAGACCTGTCAAGAGCATTGGTGTGGGCAAACAGAAAACCCGTGCTCACAATCCCGAAGATTTAGATCTTTTCCTGAAAACTGAGGTGTTTCTGGAGAGCAGAGAGACCTTTCTTGAGGGGATGTTCTCTATGTTGTCATCATGCTCAGTGCCAAAGAGGAGTGCCTCAAGTATGTCTCCAGAAAGTGGAGAGATACTAGAGGGAAAGGATGCTCTGTTCTGACTGAAGTGTACAGTGGTCCTTCATCGCATCTTTCTTGCCTGAAGGGAGAGTCCAGGCATGGTGGTCACCTGGCAGAGTGGTGCCTGTTGAGGATGCTGGTGATGACAGCAGCTGAGCAGCGGGGAGACACAGGTTTGCCTCTTCACTCCACCCTGCAAACGGTGCTTTAAGGCTGTGCTCACCTCTGCTGTGAACCCACCTTTGGCCATGGGAGAGAGAGGCAGGCATGGTATGGGACAGGCTTTTGGAAGGCAAATGTATGACACAGTGGCAGCACAACCTTGGATAACCCTGTCAGCAGGTCCCTCCTGAAGGGGCTGTAATCCAGGACAGTTGTGAGTGGCTTTCTGTGTTCCTTTTGGCCAGAGTGACCCCTCTGTCCTGGCTTCCCAACACCCCTTCATTTGACCTGTATGCCAAGCTAATTTAAAATGTGATACAAACCACCTCAGCCCTGGGGTCACTGAGCTGGTCTCCACAGCCTCCTGCCACTCACGCTAGGTAGAATCTGTCCTTCTTTATTGATGCAAATGATGCTTCGTCTCTGAATCGTAGCTATACATGGGAAAGGTGCAATTAGCTGCTGCAAGGAGACGGGCCCGTCTGCCTTGCCTTGTTTAACAGAGGCTTTAATTAAAGACCCCCTGATGCTAGAAAGCCACATTAATTATTCATCTGAAAACATTTACATAGAGTCCCCCGTTTCCCTTCTTCAATAAATTATCAACTTCACGTCTCCATAATTCATCGAAATGACTAAAAATACATTGTCTCAGCCTCTATCACCTCCCTCCTCACTCTGGCTTTGTCTATTCCAACTGTGATGAATTCAGTATCTTAATGTGAAGGTCTTCTACTGCTCTTAAGTAAAAAGAGGGGATGGAGGGAAAGGGGGAGGGAGAGGAAAAGATTTGTCCCTTCATGGGAGTCATGGAGATGTAAGTAATTTTTCTCTTTTTCTTTCCTGTGCAACTGTCATGATCCTGGGGTTTGAAGAAGCCCATTGACTATTTCTAATGAGGAAAAATCCAGTGAAGGCAGGAGAAAAGACATTTCCAGGGGCAAAAGAGGCCTGAAGTTTAAGCAATTTCTGTTCTCAGCTGCTGATATCCTGTGTGACCCAGAGACCAGCAGTTAATCTCTCCGGATCAACTCCATACCTCACCTGTAGACGAGCAGTTCCTTTTCTGCCAGGTAGAGGGATGCTGCTTTACTAATTAGAAGTTGTTCCAATTTAGGTGTTTTAAAGAGGAAAAAAGCAGACAAGCGTAGGCAGAGGGAGAAGTTCTGCAGCAGTTCACAACAAAGTTGTCACTGCAGGCACAACTGAGGGAAAACTCACTGCAAATAGTTTTCTCCAACACATTTCACTTTGTGATAAAGTGAACTGTCACATGAGAGAAGAAAAAAACAGTCGTCTGAGGGCTTGTTTACATGGAGAGTTAAGACAAATTAGTGTGAGGTGTGAGTTAATGCGCACAAGTCGAAGTGCATTAAACCTCGGTGTTTGTGCCCTGATACAGAAGGAAAATGGCCTCATTTCACTGTGGTGACAATTAAACAAAAGCAAAGCAAGGTCACTTTATCCTCAGATGTCCATGCAGGGCTCAACATGCTTTAATTCATGTGCCTTCATTTCATATCTTTGGTTAATTTACCTTAACTTTCATGAATGTCTTAACCTGCAGGGCTTGGACAAGTGCGTGCTCTACCTGACTGAGTAACGAGTGTTCTCTGCAGAGTCAGGAGCGGTCTGGTGCCTACAGAAATCACACCCAATGTGCTTTCCTGGGAGCAGAAGGAGTCAGCCGCTAGGAAGGGGTGAGCTTCTACAGTAGCGGGTGGAAGAGGGCAAGATGGACACTGTCAAGTTTCTTGGGATGTGGTCGGAGAGGACATTAGGGAATGAACCAGAAAAACAGAGCACTGACTCCAGAGGAGTTTGCGCACTGACCTTTAATGGGATGGGTTCAGAATTTTCGGAAGGAAATAAAGAGGCATTGGAATAGTCTGCCCAGGGAGGTGATGGAGTCACCATCTTTGGAGGTGTTTAAGAGCTGGGTAGATGTTGTGCTTAGGGGCATGGTTTAATGGTTTTGACAGGGCTAGGAATAAGGTTGGACTTGATGATCTTGAAGGTCTCTTCCAGATGAAACTATTCTATGATTCTATCATTCTAAGAGATTTAATTGTTTGGACCTGAGCACGTACAGGGTCTGGGTCTAAGACTAAAAATGGGGATGAACTGATTACAGAGTGAGTGATACACTTATCTGAAGCATTAGCCTGTTGACTTATATGGTTCTTTTCCCTTCCCTTTCCCTTGTTGCTGTTTCAGATGGGCCATCTTGGCTCAGCAGAGAATAAATAGTGTGTTAACAAAACCCTTGTCCAGCCTTGAGTCAGTACCTAAATCTTGGGCACTGCTCTTTTGGAGCTGAGAGACTAGAAATTCTTCCCACATCCAATTCCTGGAAGACCATCCACTGAGATCTTTTTAGATATGAAGATGCTAACTCTGGTTCAAGCTGTTTCTCACAAATTGGTGGAGGCTGGAGCTCCAGGGCATGGGAGGGAAGTACAGCTATACTCTGCTCTTCATCAAATACATCCTTGAAAGGTGTGAACAATTCTACAGTCCTTACTGTAGAATTAATGTAATGGAGAGGAATGTGTGTAGGGACATATGAAATACACATATGAGATTTAAATACATAGGTGCTGTATCCTGGCAGAGAAGACCGAGAGGGAGAAATAGGATTCCCAGCTGGATGAGATGCTGGCTTTTCAGGGGCTGACTTTTGGGAATTGGTCATTGTTTGGAAGTTCTCATCTGCTTCACCAGGAATGGCATGAAGTAATGCACTAAGTTGTTAGCCCCAGCCCAGCTTTTGAATTAGAAGTAGATTTTAGCTTGGTGTAATGTGTACCTCTGGGCATAACTTCTTCCCACTGACCTTTTTCTTGGAGACTGGAGGTACCATTTCATAGGTTATGCTGGAAAAGAACACCTATAGACATCATTCTGCCGCTCAGGATATCTCTGGAAGTTGTTATGTAGCAGTAAACTCAAAGCTTTCTAGCATTCATATGGAATCAGATACTTAGGATAAAATTTACTAAGATATGTATTTACTGCTTACCAATTAAACAATAGTTCCAACTCTGTTATTAAATGATCTGAATTAACATTCTTCTGGGTGTAAGAGAAACACATTTTTGTAGGCATTAGGAAAAAGCTCCCATCCTTCTCTTCCATCTAAGAAAATTGGCTTAAAATTTTCTGCAGTGAAGTTTTTAGTACTTTATTCTGTCTATGGAGACCCCTTAAAAATTGTCTGGGCTGTGGCTTCCATCCAAATTTAGATAAGTGTCAGTCTTTAGATACCTCACTCACAGTCCAGTGTTTACTGTTAAACTTGTATTGGCCTTAACCTGCTTTGAAGTAATAATTGGTGCTGTGTCTCCTGGGGGACAGGACAACGTGTAATTGGCTTAAACAGAAAGAAGGTCTGGTTGGACCTTAAGAAGCCTTTGCTACAGTACAGTACAGTAATAAAGCACAGGAATAAGTGGCTCGGGGCCTGTTGCCTGTAGAGGAGTTTGGATGAACACTGAAATTACCTTGTCTTCTCCTGGAAGGAAAGCAGACATCATTCTTTGCAGTTTCTTTCAACTTTATTTTCTATGATTCTGCATATGCCCACAAAGCTTTCTTGCCAAAAGTGGCAGTAGCAGCATTTTCATTACCACTGCGTTGCCATTGAAAATGCTACCCCGTCAGCGCTGCAAAGGAAGAACAGGCTGAAATAGCAGAATGCCAATGAGAGCATCCTTTCTTTCCAAGCTGGCAGGAACAAGCCATTTTGGAAGGTGATGTACATCTCCCATAACCCATACTCCAGCTTCTTTGGTTGAGCCAAATTGTCTTCCCAACTTGTCAAATGGGAGAAGTGTTACCACTGTAATTAGAAACATTAAAGCAATCAAAATGAACATACAAGCATAATTAAGGCACTATTGGTTTATGTCCCCTGCAGGCATTCTTTTAGAATAAATGACTTCTTGATTTAATTTAAGCCTCTTCCAAAATATCACTAAAGCAAAGAGGGAAAAAAATTTCTATTCATATATACGTCAGTAAGACTACTTAGTTTTCAATCTCATAACCTAGTTTACACTGGTAAAATTTCCCCACACAGGCAAAATCTACAGGGTATAGCTGAATAAAAAGTGTAGCTTTAAAAGAATAAGTTGGATCTGGGTAACCAGAATTAAAGGAGCAAGAGAGACTTCCCTGGCTCTGCATCAAGCCCTTCATGAAAGAGGAATCAGCTCTGCTGTGCCAGTGTCAGACATGGTTTTATGAAAGTGCCTTTTTTTTTTCTTGTAAAGGTACACAATGATTAACAAGGCTGGAAGAGTGTTTTCCAACCTGGGTGGGTGGAAAAAGGGGAGATGAGGGTCAGGAGCATCTAGTGACCGTTGAGGAGCTGCAACTCTTCTGTCCCTCTGTAAGGCAGGAGTAGGGGTGCAGTATGGAAGAGGGCGAGCCTCACTCATAAAGCTCACTGGGTTAAGCCTTGGAGAAGTAGACGTTCAGCTCTTCCTGAGGCTGAGCTGTCTACAAAAAGTAGCCAGGCTGTCTGCCTTGGGAAAGATGTGCTCAGTGCTGTGTGTGCATGTGTGGGAAGGTTGGTTTAGGTTGTGACAAAGCAGCACACCTGTTGCCTGTTGGAAAAGTGCTGCTTCTTGGCTCCTCATTCTTTTAGAGGAATACTTTTTGCTTGTGAGCCTTGTAGTTGTGATGGCCAATTAAGCCCAAGAAAAGATGATCAAGGTTACTCATGGGTCGAAGCAAAGTTGCCACACAGTGGGTTAATAAAGAGTAGGTATATGTACATTCCAAACATGCATACCTTCCGACCCGGCTGCCTTCGGCTCACAGGAAGGTTGATTGACTGGAAAAATGGCAAATGGACTTTATTTGAGGTTGATGTTATCCTCCCAACTGTTGAGAAGTCGTGGTATCTGATGAGTATTCCTGGTGGTCTGGGAAGAAACCTCAAATTTCACCATTTGTACAGGGATTAAGGCTACGATATGCTCTCAGAAATGTCTTCCTTGTGGCCAGTCTTCTCTGTTTTATTGAATTTAGGGTCTTGGTTTTATCTTCTGATGATCCCACACAAACTCCCAGTCCAACTTATATAGGTGAGAAACGTACAGAGCCAGCTAATGGTGGTGCAGATAGGAGGACATGGCCACTTTCTTGGAGGACCTGCCTTTCTAACAGGGTTAACAAGACCCTTTTTAGTACTTTAGGATCACTGGCTCACTCATGGCTATTCTAGACTCAGGTGTTTGCCCATGAGCCAGAAGAGTGGCAGCTCCAATGTTGGCATCTCTCACCATCGGTGCCTGAAATTACTCAGCTGCTGTGAACTTCAGGCTGAACTCATCACACGTGTTCCTTCACTCAGATAATACAGCAAGCAACAGGTACTGCTGGGTACTGCTGCAGCTTCCTGGTCCTAGTGCTGCCCTCACAGGTGAAAAATGCCATCCATCAGGATCCGAATGTCCTCATGATGGACAGCTGAGAAGAGATGAGCAGCCTAAGCCACACAGTTAGATAACAGACACTGACTCAGTTTTCATTGTAGCTCTTCATGCTAAAAATGAGTCATGGTAAGAGTCAATGGATGCAGCATTTGTCCCCAGACGTGGCATCAAGAGGTTTGGGGATGCAAGGGTAATTTTTTAGCTCAGATTTGAGCATGCACATGAAGGTGAGAACAGTGGAGATCACATCTGCTTTTGCTGTCTCTCTATCCCTGACTGGGATCTGCAGCCTTAAAGTGAGTGGAATGAGTAATTCCCTTATCCCAAAGCCTTGCCCTTCTAAGTGAGGTTGCTGCTTTCCCTGGCTGCCTGGCTTAGGGCTGCTACAGTTCCTGGCCAAGGAAGGAAGCACAGGAGAACCCTTATGCTGGAGGATATCCTGCAGCACCTCTGCAGAGGAGCACAAACACTACTCCTCTACCTCACTTCTGTTTTCGTCCTCTGTCCCTTCTGAGTGTTGCCACAGCTGATGTGCCATCTGCACAGAACAGACTGATGCCTCTTTCCCTCACCCCACACCCTCTGTGGAGGCAAGGGGCTGGCGACTGGCAGTGACAGACTTGCAAAAGGACAAGGTGAACGTCACAGGCAGCACCAAGAAAATCTATCCAAAACCCTGCTCCATATGGGGAAGCACAGTTCCAGCTGTTCAGCCTTTGGAGTAAGCTGGCTCTGAAGCTGCTGCTACCCTGGCTTTAATGCTAGGCAAGCACAGACCCATCAGAGCTGGTGAATAGGGGGAAAGCAGCGGGGGTAGCAGTATCACGCTGGTACAAGGATCTCGTGATGCCATTGCTCCCCATGATTATGCTGTTAACAGCCAAGCAGGATGGAGTTTAATGAGCAAAGGTAGATGAGAAAAAGAAAACAACTGAGACAAATTATGTTTAAATGTGATGGCTCATTAAACAAAAGCTCTCTGCTATGTTTCTTTCCTTGGTAGCAACAAAAGGGACTATGGCCATATGTAAGGGACGATCCACTGGCAACAGAAAGGATTTACAGAAAGTAACAATTTAGGAGCTCCAAGTGAAGGGGTTCACAATGTCTTTGGATGAGACAGACAGCTCTTTTCAGTCCTAGGAGCTTCTCACTGAATATCAAGGACCAGTCCTGCTTTCCTGCACATCTGAACTGCTGTCTCCAGCAAATGTTTTGGAGCACAGAAGTCAGTGCAGTGCAGGCCATGAGTCTCACAGAATCACAGAATGGTTTGTGTTGGAAGACACCTTTCAAGGTCATCTAGTCCAACCCCCCCTGCAGGGAGCAGGGACATGTGCAACTGGAGCAGGTTGCTCAGACCAACCTCACCTGGAATAGTTCCAGGGATGGGGCACCTACCACCTTGCTGGGCAACCTGGGCCAGGGTCTCACAACCCTCTGTGTAAAAAATGTCTTCCTTCTCTCTAGTGTAAATCTCCCTCTTTTTGCTTAAAGCATCACCCCTTGTCTTATCACAACAGGCCCTGCTAAAAAGTCTGTCCCCATCTTTCTGACAGGCCCCTTTA
>JAAGNO010014587.1:11213-27422 GCA_033439905.1 Ceryle rudis
AGCAGGTCTTTCACTACTATTTCCTGGATTGTGAGGGGATTATTCTGATCTCCATCCCTATCTCCCAGCTCAGGGGACTGAATACCATGAGGATGACTGGTCTGACTATCAAAGTCTGAGGCAAAGAAGACAGTAGGTACCTCAGCCTTTTCCTCATCCTTGATAACAGTGTTCCCCCTCTCATCCAGGAAAGGGTGGAGATTCTCCCTGGTTCTTTTTGTTGTTTTTTATATATATGTATAAACACTTTTTATTATCTCTTGCAGCAGTGGCCAGGCTGAGTTCTAGCTGAGCTTTTGCTGCTCTAATGTTCTATCTACACGACCTAAATCTCTATACTCTTCCTGAGTAGCCTGCCCCTTCTTCCAAAGATGGTAGACTCTCCTCTTTCTCCTAAATCCCAGCAAAAGCTCCCAGTTCAGCCAGGCCGGTTGTTTTCCCTGCCAGTTTGTCTTACGACACATGGGGACAGCCTGCTCCTGTGCCTTTAAGAGTTCCTTCTTGAAAAATGTCCAGCCTTCCTGGACCCCTCTGCCCTTAGGACTGTACCCCAAGGGACTTTCTCAACCAGTGTTCTAAACAGGTTGAAGTCTGCTCTTAGTCTTGTTAAACCTCATATTATTGGCCTCAGCTGATCCCGACCGTCCAGCAGATCGACATTCACCCCCAACTTAGTCTCATACTAATGCATCCATGATCCTGCCTAGCCTGGTTTATCAGTGCTTGTACATGGGGCTGTGATCCTGACCAGATCCTTTAGTTTTTACTGAACTGTAGGCTTTAACAGACTTTGAGAAGCTATCCTAATCAAAACCTCTCCAAAAGTCAGGAGCAGCTTCACTGGTGTCCTTCCTACCAGCTCTATAACCTGTTCCCAAAACATCTGAGTGGTAGAGGCTCTGCATTCCCCAAACTGAGGAACTATTCCAGCATTTTGTTGTCATTATCCACCTTGTCAGTATGTTTTCCTATCCAGCCAGGAGATGGAGGACAGATTATTTCCTCCCTCTTTGACGAAGCCTTAGCATCGATTTTGTAATAAACAGCCTTTCAGCTTTCCAACAACATTCAAGAAAGGATCTCCATAATGCTCATCTGTCTTACAAGGCAAATGGCTACTCTGTATTTGTATAAATCATGAAACTGGGTGTGATCTGCATGAAAAAAAGAGACAATCTATCATATTCAACTTTCTATTGTGTTATTTAAGAGAATGGTAAAGGCCTTATCCCTTAGGAATTTCCATCGGTAAGCTCTTGAGCTGAGAAGGTACTCCTGCAATCCAGCAAGAGTGGAGGATGGGGCCCTGCACTTTGTCCGAAATAAGACTGAGTATGTGATTACTTCCAATGTTAGGACATCTTGGATGGCAAGAGAATATCTTTACTACTCTTTTCTTCTTTTCTGCATAGGAAACTTAGCCTTATTAGAAATTAATTTTCCAGGACTAGAAAATTTAGCCACTTGGATGTTGTAGAATGTATGGTAGTAGCTCTTTCCATAAGAAAAAAAAAAAAATAAGGAGCAGACGCAGAGATACCAGATTTAAACACCCTATTCATTGGCCTTTTTGAAGGTTAGACACCAAGGAATTAACCCCAGTTCTAGGATTCCCACTGAAACAGTGCTGCGTAACAGCAGTGATACGGATCCTTTTGTTGGCCGTGTTCTGCACGTGACTGCGCTGACATCGCAAACCACAGTAAAATGAATAACTTTGTTCGGACTGCTGCAACAGAAGGTCTTCTGTCTCCCAAACATCATTTGATCCAAGAGGGACTGAACTGACTTAAAAGCAGCTTTCAACAAACACCCTCTCTGTTCCAAGTGAGGATCTTACACCACTGGAACTGCCTATTCACAAAGCTTATGGGAAAACAGCCAGCAAAATGCAGCATCCGTATGGAAAGTACTTATTGGTTAAGAGATGGCAACTCTGTGGACAGGAGAAATGTTGCTGAGACAATTTATCTACAGAAGGGAGTTTAAACAGCCAATTCTCCCTTCTTTACCACTGTATCACTTGTTTAGTGGATGTCAAAATGTTGCAGTGTGGCAACATCTCATTTTGTGCATACAAATCAATGGTCTGATTGATTGCCCTCAGACTGATTTTTGTTCAAAATTGCTGAAGCCCCATTACGTGGATGACATGAGTCAGAGAAACTAAAAGCTCACTGATTATGTTGTTATAAAGCAACCTGAGTCTGCAAAAGAGGAACCTACGTGTTTGATATCAGGGCATGCAGTGTTTGCAATTGACACTTTGAAGGCAGATACCTAGTGTTAGTCAGGGCAACCTACAAGAAAAACAGGACATGATGGTAAGGCAAGGCCAATGGGACATGCACTGACTGAAGCATGTTTCACCTTGGCCTTTGGCAGCGAGTGAATTTCCAAAACTTCATACCAACAGCAAGATTTAGCTCCAATTCCATTGCTTAAATGTGAGAGGGGAAGGCTGTGACGTTGCAGTCGGCAGTGATCCAGTCCATGCAGACAGCGCAGTTTGGAGAACTGTACTGCTCTTGCTGAACCAAACACATTTGGTCAGCTGAATGGCCCTCCAGACTCTGCAGACAGTGTTGACTCATTTTTTTTCCTGGCTATAAGCAGACTTTTGGCCCCTAGTTCATATGTAGTTACCTACAGTCTAGACACCTGCATCTCACACTGGCTGTAAGGGCACACAGTTTAGCTCACTCCTGACCTGCAGACCTCACGCTGGTGTATGCCTCGTCAGTCAATAGCCACAGCAAGCTCCTGTAAAATGCGGTCACAAAAGCATAATCTCTGATTCCCTGAGTATCAGTTTAGTATTTAAGACCAGTCCTTCCTCTCCAATTCACACCATGAGGATGTAGAAAGTACCTGGAAACTGAGTCCCGAGCTGGAATGTCTTCTGAATAGTGTGTTCACAAAACATTCAGCCACAGAAGTCAAGATACATAAATGTATAAATCTGAATTTCTCTCAAACCTTTTACCCACCTTGCCTATTTGATAGATGACTTCTTCTCTTGGTCTTCCTCCATTTCCTAGAGCTTTCTTAATTCTGTCTAGGCCACCTCTCTTCAGTTGCACATCTACCAACAACCACATTTTCTTCCAGTATCTACTGAAATCCGTAATCACTGTATCTGTTCCAAAACACCTCCCCATGGACAGACCCAGGGGGCTCCTGGTGACAAACAACAATTTGATACTCATTCGTATTATGCTGTCATGTAAACCCACTGAGGATGACCAGAACAAATGAGACCTGACTGTCTTCATAAATTTCTTCGAGTGCTTGGTGGGAGGCAGAGCATGCTCTTGCCAACGACCTCTGAGACTACAGTATAAAAATAACCTAAAGCATTTAAAAAGCAACAAGAGGGGAAGGATGCATTTTATGTCAATTCAGTGAAAAGTCCTCAGAATTAGTTGCCTGAAGTGTTTGGGAAAGCTGACGGAGTATAATAGCACAGAGACTATTTTCTTGCTTCTCAGCAAAGATAGCATTAATCGTCTGGGCTTAATATAGCCTTCCACATGCCAACTGGGTGCAAAATTATGGCTGGTATTAGAAAACCACTTACCATGTGGACAGGCTTAAAGTGCAATAAGATGTGGGGTGTAGATGCAGATGGAGTATGCCTAAGGACATACAGTGACCTTGAGAATTGTTTGCTATGTCTCTGGAGACATAGTGCCTCTTCATTATGGACCCTGTCAGAAATGAAGCTCTTCATCAGTTGTGTGGCAAGGAAGGCCATGGATTTGGAGTCAGGAGTGAATTTTGTAACCCAGGTATATCTAGAGCACAAGGGCTTTACTGGAATTGGTTGTACAGACCATTATAATATCTGTTTGCATAACACATAGACCAATATACATCAGGATTGTGCCAGGGAGAGAATCCACTGCTCGTGGTGTTTGCAAGAACATCTTGTATATTAAAAACCAGAGACCTGCAAGCATTCTCCATCCTTTCCTATACCCAGCCTGGCTTGACTGGTGTACCTTCTGCCAAATAGCTACGTTGTTTTGATGGAAAGGGAGCAGAAATATGGCTGCCATCTCATCTCAGACTTTGTCTTACCTCTTGAAGAATGCAGAGTATGACAAATAAGGTCAAACCCTTTAACATCCTGTAGTGTAACATCTGTACAACACAGCTCAGAGACTGTTGTTCCAGTATTACTACCTAGTAAAGTGGGCTCAATCACTTGGTGCTTATGTAACACTCTTTTCTCTGTACATTAATTGTGTCCAATCCTGTTTGTCTCCCAGTAGATTTTCTCGAAAGTTATTAATAACATTTTTTGACTAATAAGTTACAGGCTTTGCAGTGAATTCTTTGTTGCTGTCTGTAGTTGTCCTCCTTTGTTATGCAGTGATCCCTCTCTGTGATCTCTGATGAGAGGATTAATTTGAAAAGCATCATAATAAATATACTGTTAGTGAAGTCTTTTGGACAAATATAAATCTTTGCTAAAATTAGAAGACATTCAGACTATCATTTCCATGGTTATCCAGATACTGACATACAATGACATCACGCAGAGTCAGTCAAGCAGAAGGTTGATTTATGGATCAGATTTCTGATAAGCAACCAACACTAGTATTTAGGTAACAATGTCTGTACAGGATGTTATGGCATGTCTATCCTACATGTAGTGCCAGTTACCGAGACAGCTTCTTTTTATTACTAAAATATACCTTTCCTGCCTTAAAACATTATGACAGTTGTGGGAATTTCTCTTATTACTAAGCCACCTGCTGCCTTGGTGAAAGTGACAGGGCTCAACTTGTGTGAATTAATGCTGAACTGGAAGCACAGAGGATTCGACCTGTGGCTCCTCATCTGACTGCTGGAAGGATGAAAGCTTTGGCAGCAGGGCTGGAATTCAGAGAAACAACTAAAAAGAAGAAGGGGAAGTGAGAACATCCCAGGCATTTTTAAAGGTCATCTTCTGGTGATGATACTGATGACCTAACTGAGTGCTATCTAGACCCACTAAGCTGAGGGCCTGATCTACACTCTCTGTGTCCAGTTCTGGGCCCCTCAGTTCAAGAAGGACAAGGAACTGCTTGAAAGAGTCCAGCCCAGAGCCACAAAGATGATTAAGGGAGTGGAACATCTCCCTTATGAGGAAAGGCTGAGGGAGCTGGGTCTCTTTAGCTTGGAGAAGAGGAGACTGAGGGGGTGCCCTCATTAATGCTTATACATATGTAAATGGTGAGTGTCAGGAGGATGGAGCCAGGCTCTTTTCAGTGACGTCCAATAACAGGACAAGGGGCAACGGGTGCAAGCTGAAACATAGGAGGCCCCATAAGGAGAAACTTTTTCACTGTGAGGGTGAAAGAACACTGGAACAGGCTGCCCAGGGGGGTTGTGGAGTCTCCTTCTCTGGAGACATTCAAAACCCACCTGGACACGTTCCTGTGTGACCTGATCTAGGTGATCGTGCTCTGGCAGGGTGGTCGAACTAGATGATCTTTTGATGTCCCTTCCAACCCTTAACATTCTGTGATTCTGTGATACATTTCACCTTCCAGCTAGGAGAGGGGCCCAGGTGAATGACTGGATACTGTGCCACCACTTGGCTATTGCAGCTATCAGGAGGCATGAACATCCTTTACTATTGCACATGCTCTTGTGCAAACCCCTTTTCCAGCCACAGTCAGGAAGGGAGAGGTGACTTCATGAAAAGCAACTACTATGCACGTAACATCTTATGTTGCCATCACTGACTGTATTAGCTATTAGTTATACTGAGGATCCCCTTTCCTTCCAAGCCTGAGACTGGGAAACATATCTATTCTCCTCAGTGCTAGGCCACCATCTGGGTTATGCATGGAAGGTCAACCCTATCTCCAGAGCACAGACATGTATCCATCTCTGACCCTCTCACTGGGAATCTTCCAACAAACTTTGTCCCATGTTTGGATCTGTGGAGAAGTGACTTTCCTCACTTGCTATACCTCTAATGCATGCATTGCAGAAACCACTGGAGCCTGTCTGAACAGCTAAACAGAAAGGTGCAAGGCGCTTTCTCTCAGGCTGGAGTGCCACAGTCATGTGTACCCTGCCAGTACCCATCTGTACCCTGCCAGTTCAAGGCTGCTCACTGTTCTTCTGATAGAAGATGCCTCACTGTTCCTGCTTCTTTCTCCCTCTTCCTCTCCCCATGCCACGAAAGGCTCCTTGGCTTTTAGGTGGGAACACATCACAGCAGATGTGTGTTCTCCTTTGAGACTTGCCCACTGTTTGGCTTAATTAATCCTGACACGTTGCAGTTGCTGTTACGGAAGAGATGTCAAGAGAAATTAGACCAGCTGGTAGTATGAAAACCAGGGAAGCCAGGACTGTGAGGTGCCTCACTTTCCTCGAGAAGTTTGATTTGCTTTCCCGGTGGGGAACTGGATGGCTGTGAGTAGAAGAGGGTGACCTGTGCCACCCGTTATTGGCACAATCCCCTTGAACTGAGATCCACTGAGAGGACAGCAAGGAACCATTCTCCAAAAAAGCCCAGCAGGAGGTCTAGCTAGCAGCAACTGGCATGGCTGGGTTTTCGTGAGAGCTAGGACAGCCCTGGGATTTGGTTTGGCTTAAAGTCCCCATTCCCTGAAGCATAAGGCTGCAAGGAGCTCTTGGGACTTAGTTGAGCTCCTTGGGGAGGAGAGAAGCACTGCTGAGTTGCTTCTTTACCTTCTTTTATTCTTTCTATGAGCACCTTCAGCTGCTGTTTCTCATCACTTCCTTCACCTTTATATCTATTGACTTGAATGATTTCATACACCAATCAATTCTGTTGAATTTATCAGCAGCTTTCATGCTTTTTTTTTTTTTTCTTAAAGCAAACAACCTTCATGTTTTGATGCTCCATTAGAGTATCACATCTGAGCTCTTTCCTTTTTGCAGTAATCTGATTTAATAAAATAAGAAACTATTGTAATAATACACAGTGCAGCTGCACAATGCAGATGCATTGTAAATATAAATTTCCCCCTATATGAGCATCTCTTCTGCTGTGGTCTCCTGTGGGACATCTAGTTTTTAAGTCTGCAGATGCCACAAGCCTGGAATAGAATTGTATTTACAGAGAACTGACTTTGACACTTAAATATTGTGCAAAGTTCAGGATCGTGTTTTGTGCTGTTTGTTTTGGAGATGCAAGCAAGTAAAATTTCACTTCTGCTTGATGCATTGGCAAAAAAAGTATCTTTGTTCTGCCACAGACAGGCTCTTACTTGCCAAAGGGATGTTATTCATATTTAAATATTAAGAACAAGAACTTGCCATGGCATGGTATCTCTGGGTTGACAAGCTCAGAAGTAAGTTTGGCTTCTAGTGGCATAGAAGGAATATATTTCTCCTCTTTTGAACACACAGACTGCACGTCCTGTTGAAGGCATTGGAGGTCTCACTCCTGATGTCTGCACTGGGCTCTGCTTCTCTGGGAGTCCTCAAGGGAGCAGACCATGAGACCGTGTTACACCAAGAAGCAGAGGAGAGACCAGAGACTCCGAGAGGAGTGTGGAGAGTAGGAAAAAGGATGTTTTTGTGGGCCTGTGCCACTCCACAAGGGACAAAGGCCTGCCTGAAGCAGAGGTGTTAGGTTTGGTCATCATGATGGCAGTAGCTGCTCTGCACTGTCAGGCCTGTTCACACTGTGAACCTGTTCAAACCAGCGAACTCCAGGCCCTGGGACCACTCAGGGGTCAGTCTAGGCACAGGGTTACTCAGGCCACTGCCACAAGTGGTGTGGGATGCACTGGCATTCAAACAGGTTTTGGTCAGGTGGTGATGCCAGTTGCCTTTACTGGAAGCCTCCACAGGTGAGTGGAAGTAGCTGTAGTGATGGAAAAGATGGCCACCCCAGCTCACTGGCACTGTTGCCCTGTTGGAAGTTTCCAGCCCTGTGCAATCTGCCAGGGAAACTGCGCAAGTTTCATTCCCTCATCCAAGTTGTGCATAATCCTCAAGCTTAGCTGACATCAACCATTCTGATGGCTTTAACTGGTCTGCTTGTTCCTGTGAACTGGTCTCACAGAAGTTCTGTGTAGACCCTCCACCCTCATAGGGGCAGTGAGAACAAGCTAAGGTACATGTGCTCTTCCATTGGCATGGCTGAACCTGAGATAAGCACCTCTCCATTGCCTGAGGCCTTCCTCACTCATGACCTTGCATTGGGCTGGTTAGGGCAGCGCAAACTCCTCCCTGAGCTCTCTCGTGTCAGTATAAAAGTGGCTTACATGTGCTTTTTAGTTCATAATTTCCTTACAGACTTAACTTGGATCATCATAAGCTGTTTCCAATCCTACAGAGTATGAACAAAGGCAGGTGGCCTTCAGCTAAATGCATGTAACACCAACACAATTTTATGGGTGGGCAAGCTCCAAGCAACGTGACTGAAGGCATGTGAATATTCACAGCAATTAATGTCCAAATAAATACAGTGTGGATGTCCTAATAGGTTCAAACAGTGAATGCAGTAGCAGGAACTGCTGTTAATGTCCATGAGCAAAGAAAGACGAAGTACATACAACAACAACAAAAAAAGTATTTTCACTCTGCATTATTCACCCAATCACAGCTTCTCCTCAGGGACACCAAGCTGTTAATGGCTGGAACGGGGAAAGCAAAGGAAAAAGTGCAACAGAAATAGCAATAGAAACCAAGCTTTTTTTCATGTTTCACCTACTGGGGCTAAACTATTAAGTGTGTTTGCTCAGAGTGGCAGGCTGTGGTCTCTGTGGTCGAATCCTCAGGCAGGAACAACAATACACACCGATGAACTCCTGAGACTTTCTACAATGGCTCTGAAAGGTGCTCCAAGGATGTTTTTTCACTGGATCTTCTTGAAGGAAGGAGAGACCCCCTCTCCCTCTTCACTGTGGGACTGCAAGGTAGTAGGAATGGAAGGACTAGAACCTCTGGCTGGGTGAGGAGGGAAGACCTACTGATGGTTCTCCTGTCCTGAACTCATGCTCTTGAATAAACCACTAGAAGTTAGCTATCATTAGTGTCTCAACAAATTATGATAAGGTTCAGGGTCCAGCTCCTCTGGGCGCTTTAGTAAACCTGGACCTTATTAGACAGCTTCCAGAAAGACAGCAGAGTCTTTGCACATTTGCTTCAATGTTATTAATTTACAAGGGTTACTCAATTAGGAGAGTCCGGTAACTTGTAAAACTTTACTTATTTACACTGTTTCTTGGAGAGGGATTTTGTCAAAGTGTGATGATGATAAGCTCAGGCATTACAAATCCTCTTGCTGCTTTTGTCAACAGGCAGCCTGAGAGCATTAATCAGAGAGACTCACGCTTCCCGGTGGTGACTTTGCTCTGGTTCCCCACTGCTAGGCATGACCCTGTGAGGCACTGGCTTCCCCCCAAGTCTGGAGGAGCTCTGCACACTGGCTTTAGTTTTTCCCAGGGCTGGAAACCCCCTATGAAAGGCAGCAGCAAATCATGTTGGTTTTTTTGACCTCCTTTTTAAGCAGCAGGCAAGACAAGGCTGTCTTTGCCTCAGAAGCAAAACACTCTCCCTAAACCATGCATTTCAGCTCAAGGCAATTTCCTTGCACCATACATGTCTCTACCGCATGAAGCTTCAGCAGGGCAAGATGTGGGGTATGCTTGAGCTTCAAAGGATGCTCCCAATCACTTTCCAGACAAGTGAAAAATTGCGGTTTAAATTACTCCTGCAGAGAAGGAAAATGGAGCACACGGTGGAGAAGACAGAGAGTCTTGTGACTTCCAAGACCTCAAGACTGCCTTGTTGACCTTGAGGGGTATCTCAAATACTCCTTGTTTGTCTATAAGCCTCCAAGTATTTTCAGTCCAAGACAGTTATACAGCTCTGTGTTATTCGCATGGCAAATGTGGTAGGTAAATGCTGCTGATCTGCTACTCCTGGGAGGTGCTGATATACATTAATTGTATGAGGAACTTGGCATGATTTCTGCCCTGCCTGAGCCCGGGGTGTTATTTATCCCTGTGTCACTACTGCAACTGAGATGTAACAAAGAGGAGTTTCTCATTCCTGCTCCTTGCTGAGGTTTTGCTTTGGGCGCTTGGTGAATCCTCATCTCCCTGGTGTGCAGACACTGTTGGTGCATGAAGCCTGAAGTTTGAACCCACCTGGCACACTAGGACAAGTCCCTCCTTCATGATGCATTTCACTGAGATGGTTCTGGGGAAGGTGAACCCGTCCTATAGCTGCTTTGGGCAAGAAAGACACTATCTTGGGCAGTGAGAAATAAGGGTAGCATCCAGCTGCCTAAACAGGCAGATATTAGACACATGTGGAGGGGTTGTCATGGGTTGTGTAGAAGTGAATTGCTGCTCCTTTTCACCCTTTTCCCAGTCTGGCTACACAGACATTTTTATGTGTTATTCAGAGCATTATTCTGTGTATTGACATTTGCCTTCTTTGAAAGCTACAGGGAGAGGATAACTCACTGCCTTCCTCACATGGAAAATGCCAATAATGAAATTGGATGCAGCGGGTTCTGCCTTTACTAAGAGAGCTCCATGGTTTCATGGACGTGTCATGAGAATGTTGGTAGCCTTTGCTGCCTTGAAGGGGTTTGCTTCTTGAAGTAAATTGATTTCCCCTCAGAGTCAACATGAAAGCAAAGTCTTTCAACCCTAACTGTTCTACAGGTGCCTGCGCAAGTTCTAATATATGTGTTAATGTACATGCAAGGATGTTGCTAGGAAACCTGTGAGAGCTAAATGAGGAAAAGCTGTTAATAGAGGCAAGCAACAGGGCCTCAAATCTTCCTTTGCAGTCTTGCTGCTGTCATTACTATATAAATAGGGCCAACTATGAAGTTGGGTTGGGTCATGCCCTGTTGTTGGGCCTGTTTAAATACCAGGGAAAAAAAAAACAAAACAAACCAAAAAAAAGAAGGTTTGGCTCTTGTAGTGGTTTTGATATTGTTCTATCCCAGGTAAGTGTCACTATACCATCTGCATTTAGAAAAAGTAGGTAAATGCTTTCTCTCTGCTGCTGAGGGGCTCTGTTCTGATTTATTTTACTGCATTTATTTGGCACTCACTGATGACCAGTCTGGATGAGGCTGTTGCAGACCTGTCTGAGCCCCAAGTTAGGGCACTGCTTTCCTAGTCATCCTGAAAATGTTTTATGTTGTCTAGAGCACTGAGGAAGGTGACCTCTTGCTACTACCTTTATCTGGCTCTAATAGGCCTCTTAGACTTTAATTCAGCTTAGAGATGATCTTCCCCCTTTGTGGTGTAAGAGGCCAGTAGAACACAAGGGATGCAGAGTTATCAGTGGCTGCTAGTATCTTACATTTAGAAGAGGCCAAAAAACTTTTGGCACAGATTATCTGTGGGTACACTTAATACTTGATCTTCCTAAGTTAGTATCTTTTGCCTTCTTCTCTTAAAGGCATGTTATTTTGGCAATAGCTGTTACTCTTTCTGCCATTACTGACCGTGAGAAGTAAACCCTTTTTGCAAAGGGTTAGGGATTGCTGAGCTTGCCCTCTTTTGGAGAAACATTAAATTGTGTATGTTGTGTACTTTCCAACCACTGTAAAAGTTATGGCTGACAGTCCTGGCTTGCTCCCAGCTGAGGCTATGACATTCTGCTATTTTAGCTTCTTTTCTAACTTCTTCAGTATTTAATACTTCCCTTCATGTCATCACTTGTTGCGTTTCTTTTTAGAAACAGCTTGAGGAAAAAAACACCAAACCAGACAAATTAACTAAATTCCATCAGCAGAGGTTTTTCTTGGGTATAACCATTTGTTCTCTCAGCTAAGAGGAACTTGCAAGTGCCTGCTATCAGATGGGATGCTATGGTGTGCTGTGTGGATGTCAGCAAGTTGCATGCCAGAAGCTTTTGGAATGGGTTGGGGGTGGCTTTGTTCTTCATGTGTCCTAAAGTACAACTTGTTTATGTGGCTCATCTTGAAGGAGGCCTGAAAACTTTTTAGTCCATTGCATGACAACTGCTACTGAAAAAATCCAAAAAACAACTGGAATAATTTAGTAAGCTTAAAATGTTTATTGGAAGAATTCTTTCTTCCTTGGCTCCCTAGTGTTCAGATCTAGATATTTTTTTTTTAATCTTGAAGACTTTGCATGCCTAAAAGGTTGTCTGATATTTTTTTTCCCCCTCTTAGCTGATGTAACAAAAATTAATTCCCTTCCCTACAAATTTTGTCTCAGCTACAGCCTAAAGCCTTCACAACTACAACAATACTACTACTGTGAACAAAGTTGCCTCCATTTCAAAGAGTCCAACTGTGCAGAACTCAAAGGAAATTAGCTGTGCAACCGTTTAAAAGTGACTCAAATGCATTTCTCTGCACAAAAAGTCATAGCATTAAAATATCAAGTCTTTTGAGGACATGTGTCCCCTTTGTGCTGCTGGGAATTGCCCTTCCCTAATAGCATGAAGCTCTCATTTCTATCCCCTTCATGACTCTCAGGCATTAAAGATGAGAGGGTTTTTGTTGTACAGGGTTTTTATGCCTAGAAAAGCATCACTTGCCCAAGGCTGTATTTGAGTCTTGTCTGTCCTGAGTGGGGATAGTTTGGGGAGAAATGCCTTTGAAACTGATGAGTTATTTGTAACACTAGAATACATCTCAGTGAAGATGGATTAATGGGTAGAGTACAGCTGAGTTGGTGAAAGGTACATGATTAATTCAGTTTTGACAGGACTGTATAATTTATAGCCTGGATCACACCTCCAATTAGGCATATCACATTCTTTATTTTTACAGCTGTAGAGTCTAGGAATACCATACTTGAATGTCAGCCGTAGTGTGCTTGGTGCTGTACATACAGAAATAAAGATACAATGTGTGGAAGAGACAAAGTGCACCCGAAAAATGTTGAGACTATTTTGGAAGATGATGCTGCTTGCTCACTAGTCAAATATTAGACTATGGAAATTTTCAAGCCTAATGAATTCTTGGCTATTTCCATGAATGTTCCAGTTTCTGGCTTTGCAGCCATTCCCTAATGGAGGCCAAGTTTGATTCCAAGGAGAAATAAGCTGAGAAAGGTTATTTAAGGGGTCAGGAGAAGCAAAGGTGTATGTCTGGTGATGCTGTAGATGGTATGTTTTTTAGGTGAAGGATCACCAGAGGGTGAAAGTTTGCTCATGAGGGTTATGTGGGTTCCTGTCTTCTGTTGGGCTGAAACTGTAACACAGGACTGTGGAAAATCAGAGGAATTTGGGTGTAAAGGAAATAGTCTGTTCCAGGGAGAAAGAAATAACTGTGTTTCATTATAGGCATGACCAAGGTGACTAGGAGAGTTAGATAGGCTGGAGCTCCTGGTTCCTGTAAGTGCACTAGCTGCGCTTACTGTAGACCCATCTCTCAACACCAAGCAGCCTAAGGAAAGCAGGTTTGAACAGAACTGTTGCCCCCTTGCACTGTGGGGAAGGACCTCCCGACAGATGGTTGCAAAGTGGATGTCCGTCAAAACCCCTCATTGCTGTAACTGCACTGAAGACTTTGCTGTTATACCTCTACCTGTACAGCTTGTAAGGCTGTTGTAGGAGCTCTGCTGTGCACATCTGCATCACACCTTGGGGCTACTGTTCACTGCACAGCTTGTGCTCCCCTTGTTAGTGACTTAGGAAGTATCGCTGCATAAATCAGTATGCCGGGAAATAACTTAGTGTGTCTGCCAGGTGTCTGTTTTCCTCTAGTCTTCCCCAGTATTTCAGACTGGATCAGTAATGAGCAGAGAGTTATATTTGTATGGAAGTGAGATGCCAGCTCCTCAAGGAGTAATTTATTGGGCTGCAGGCCAAGGCATATTCTGGCCCTTGATTGCATGTTACTCGCTGCATTTACTTAATCCAATGGGGAAAGCTTTACATTTTCAATCCAACAACATAAATGCATCATTGCACAGTCCTCAGATTTTTCTTACTAGTAACATGTGAGTAATGAGGAATGGAGCTAAGGGGGAAAGAATCAACAGTGTTCATCTGAGGAGGGTCAAGATCTGCTCTATATCTCTGTTCTCCTTCTGGTACAAGTAAGATAAGGGCTGTGATCTTGTATTTTGCAACATCAAGATCCATTTTATGAGATGCTTCTGAAAAATCTGGTTTATAGCTGCTTGTCTTTGACTTCCTAGTGAAAGCCAGCTGCTTTGTTCTCTTTTGGGAGGATTCATCTCTGGAGATAACACTTCCTGGAAACCATTATAGAACATAGTATCCCTGGTAACTGGGGCTGATATTTCTATACTCAGAAGAAATCTGTGCCGTGTTAAACTCAGAGTTGAATGGATGGGGGAGGATAACTTCAGAAAAAGGTGCCCTGAGCCGCTGGAGGTAGGATCAGTTCATGCAAGATGTCCAAACATAACCTTACACACAAGTGTACACCCTGTCCCAAATTCAGTGGTACCTGCAATATCTTTCAAACAGTGGCACGGCCAGGGAAGTCACTTAGACCTTTCTGGTCCTACATATACATTAAATTGTTAAACTATGTTAGTGCAGATACCAGTCTGAAAGCTTGGGTTGGTTAGTGTGCCTTGTTGTCAGTATGAGCTTGCTGTTCTCTACTGATTAAATCAGATTGAGATCCAATACTGTTGTGGTGATGTAGAGGCTTTGATTCACTATCACATGAGAAAACAAGGAGAAGATGAGGAAGCTGGGCTTCTTCAGCCTGGAGAAGAGCAAGGTCAGGTGAGCAAACACCTGTATTCCAATGCATATGTCAAAGTCATCAAGAAGAGGGAGGCAGGCCCTTTTTGCTGAGGATAATTAATGACTGGAATAGGAAGCTCAGAGGACTTGTGGAGTCTGTGTCCTTGGAAGTTTTGAGGAACTGACTAGTCAAAGCCTTGAGCAGACTAGATTGAAATGAATGTTGACCCTGTTGAAATTGTTCATTTGCTAATTTACTAAGTAATAAATCTTTTTACATTACTTTTTTTGCTCAACTTAGTTGCCTCATAGGCAACGCTTTGAATTAAAAGCTTTAAGAAAAAGAATGAAGACAACTTTCAATCCTTTTCTGTGTTTGAGAAGCTCAAACTGGAATCACTTGACAAAAAGATGAAATGTGAAGTAAAACACTTTTGGTAAAAATTCAGCTAAAAAACTTGGATCTGATCTATGATCAGTTTTAGATGTATCTAGACACTGTGAATAATGCTGGGGACAGTAACTAGGACTTCTCAGAAATATTTCATACTTACATTCCAGTTGCACCCAAGGGCCCACTGGTAATGAAGTGTGTGGACCCCCCCCCATAGGCTGGTCCAGCACATGCCTTTGAAGAACATGCAGATAAAGAAAAAAAGTGAATTTATTATTAAGGGCTTAATTTAGCTACATTGAGTTGAATTTGTGCTACCAATCTAAAAACTCCAATTGGTTTCCTAAAAGTCTGATCCTCAGTAGTTCACTAGCTGGGTTTGAAGAACTGTGTGTTCCCCCAGCAGAATATTCTCTCTGGCAGACCTACACTCAACTGCTACTACCTTGTATATTTTTGGGAGCCCCCTCTTTTCGAAAGGACAGCCTCAGTGGAGGTCACACACTCCCTGCTCCTCATACTGACACAGTACAGAGAAATGCAGGCATAGTGTGATAACAGAGGCCTTGAAAGAGGGCACAGAGGATGCAGTGCAGAGAAGCACAGGCATAGACTAATGAGAAAAGATGCAGAATGTAGATCCAGGTCTATTAACAGCTCACCAGTGATCGGTTAATGAAATGTGGATATAAGAGCTGGGCAAAACCAGTATTAAAGAGGAAAAAGAACAAAATCCAGTATATGTAAAAGTTCTCTGTATGTAGTAACTTTGGATGCAGTGTGGAATTACAGACCAAGGAAGGAGCAAGATGTAGAATGTTGCTAGAAAATGTATAAACCCAACTCCATACGGACCTTAGATGGAGGAGGAAGAATACATCATCATTGTGCTCCTCTCTGCAAAGAGGAAGATGGGAAGTTTGCCAGGAAAGTGGGGGAAAGTTTTAACTGTATCATTACTCAGACATTCCAGATGATAGTCTGTCTTTATTTTTTCCTCTAATATTCAGATCTAGGCAAATAATATTTCTTAGATAATACTGGATTTCAGTTATACTGACAGTAAATTCTTGGGTTTGTATCTGAGGTCTGTTTCTACATTGTATATAGCAAGAATTTGAGTGCAACAGTAACACTCAGCATGTGAAGGATAGCCATGGGGA
>JAAGNO010014588.1:0-11561 GCA_033439905.1 Ceryle rudis
ACTAGAGCAGGGTGCTCAGAGCCCCAGCCAACCTCCCCTGGGATGGTGCCAGGGATGGGGCAGTGACCACCTCTCTGGGCAGCCTGGGTCAGGCTCTCACCACCTTCAGCATAAAAAAATTTCTTCCGTCTCTCCAGTCTAAATCTCCCTCTTTTAGCTTTAAACCATGCCCCCTTGTCCTGACCCAACAGGCCCTGCTAAAAAGTCTGTCCTTGCTGCTCCCACAGCCCCCGGTGCCAGCAATGGCACAATGGCTCCCAGCCTGGTACCAGCGGGGCCAGAACAGTGGAATAAACAAGCTGGCAGAAAGCTGTTGGCTGGGAACCAACTTCCAGTACATTGCAGCTGCAGGCGGAGAAGCCGGGGCTGCCCAGCATGGGTGTCAGGCCCTTCCAGGCAGGGCTGGGGGAGCTTTGCCACAGGGTTGTCAGTGGCTATGGGGAGAGGAGAGGGGCTCTGGGCCAGCCCAGGGCCAGCCTCCCCCTCCATGACCATTTGCCCACCATCTCCTGGGTTTGCAACCTGTGCAGGGGAAGACACAGAGCCTGCGTGTGCTTCTGGTGCTGATGAGGCTCCTGGATTTGGAGCGACCTGCGTTGTAAGCACCAGCAGAATGGTTCCCAAGCACTCTGTCCTGGCTCAGATTTACAATTGTCAGGGCCGAGTCCCTGCTTTCCAAAGAGCATTACCTCTCTGGGAAGCACATTCCCGTCTGCCTTGGCACCAGCTTTCCCTCTGAGGTCTGCTAAAGAGCATTTCTGGGGCTCCCTCACAGGAACATGTCACAACCAGCAAAATGGCTGCGTGTGAGGAGTGTTCCTGGGGCAGGGAGAGATGGAGCCGGTGTGTCCCAAAGGGGACTTGGGACTGTGTCTGGGAGGTAAAACCACAGCTGAGGGCAGAGAGGAGAGCAACTATATCAAAGGGAGGATTATTAGAGGGCCAAGCCTGGCAGTTGGAAGCCACGAGAGCCCAGCGTGCTGGTCCGTAGAGCTCTGGACTGGCCATAGGTACCCCCTTGCAGATCCAGATACCAACCTATTGGAAGTGGCCTAGAGGGAGATTCTGCACTGATAGGAAATTACTCTCAGGTTACCCTTGATAGGCTTAAAGACAACTACAGATATAGGCTGCAGAGCTTATCAGGTGTTTTTTCTCACTGTGACACGCAGTGGGAAGCAGCCACAGGCCGTGTTTGCCCGCTCTAGGAGTCTGTGCGATAGCTCCGATGGCTGTCCCCTATTAGCTGCGTCTTCTCCGTCGCGTTAGTCGGCTGAAGCACAATGGGAGTTTCTCCATCTAAATGGGGGAGGAGGACAAAAAAATACTTTAAGAATCCTTCAGTTGCTACCAAAGTCAGATTTCTTGTCAGCACCGCAACGTTCCATCTGCTGCTCTGCTACGGCTTAACCTCGGCTTCACAGCGAGCTGTGTGCGTGCTGAAGAGGCGGCGATGCCCACGGGTCTACGAACGCTCTTACTCCTCGTTCACGGGTAACGACAGATTTCTGACTGTTACTGAACTGGACATTAGGTGTACCTGGTGCTTTGCCGAGACTGCAGGATAAGGGTGCCTGCCTGTTCCAATCGCAAATGCTTGTTCCTGCAAATGTCTGATTAAAACGAGAGCTGTTGTGAGTCAGCAGGCACTAACCTTGACAGTGTTTGTGAGAATGAGCCAGAAATGAGTCTTGAAGAAGGCGAAGTTAACAGGAAAGAAAGAGGAGAGTTAAAAGGAAAAAAATGTGTGAGCAGTACTATACTTGAGAGGGAAGAAATCACATCTATACTGAAGGCCAACTGGTTAAATAAGAATGTTAAATTGCATTTTAAAGTTTTACATAATATATATACACAGTAGGATTTTGAGAATTACAGTTTTAATGAGTCTGGAACTGCCAAAAACTCGTATTATCACCATATCAATCCTCACCGCACTGTACTTTCTCATTCCATGCAGTTATGGGTTTCCCAATACGTCCGTAAAAAAGGGGTCTGCTGTAGAGTGGGGGGAAGTGAAATCCTCACAGAGTTCCCTGATGCTGTTGTGTTCCCTCTGATAATGACAGAGGTTTGGCTGCCCTTCTCCTGAGCCTCTTTCCAACCCAGTGTTTTTTGGGGGGAGGAGGGGACTCGAGACTCAGATTTACTTTTAAAGGTTCGGCCACCTCAGTGAAGTGTTCTCATATGAAAAATGTCGGGACTGTGTCTTGATACTAGCACAGCCTTCATAGGAATGACATACAAATGATTACTTTTTTTTTTGCCAAATGACCAAGTGTTCAGAAAAACCCCTCATCTGACATCTCCTCCTGTTTACACGACAGTTGATGGGATGAATCATGGGCAAAAGATGTAATGTACAGGAGTAAGTTAACCCAGAGCAGGAATCTAACTGCACGCCATACGGCTTCCCCTCAGCGGGGGTAGGACAGCTCTGGCTCTGTCAAGGTGAAAGGCAAGAATGATTCAATGCCAGGCAGCTTCTCTGTATGGGCAATTCCCTATTTAGACACAAGGTCAAAGACAAGCATGTTTCGTAACTCCTAAAAGTATGTGAGTAATTAATGCTTGGAGCTCAGCTCGGGCCCGGCTTAGTTTGGCAGTTCAAATCCATTTTTAAGTTGCCGTGTATTTTCTAGATTCCTGATTTTCTCTCTCCCACCCTCTGCTGCCTCCAGGCTGTTCAGCTCTGGAAGATGGCTGGTGGAGGGCAGCGACTAACAGCTCATTTTGCTGCGATGCCCAGATGTGCAACAAGAGAACAGGACCCGCCGCGGATCTGTCGCGTTGCTTCCAACTGATCCGCAGATGGTTCTGAGCTGACATTTCACCAAGCACGTTTGCTTCTAAGATTTATGATTGTTTTGGGTTTTTTTCATCAGAACAGGGACCCACGATATAATAATCCGTACAAATATAGGCTGCTAATGGAGAGCTGCAGAATGGAGGTGCGGCAGAATTCACAGTGGAAACTGCTTGCTATAGATAGCTCTTGCTCACTGTTCGCCTACATTGGTATCATATGGAGTGTGGAGGAGACAATGAAGTGCTAAAAACTTATTGCTTCTGAGTTGTGAAAGTATTTTGTTATTCGGGTTCTTTTTTTCTTTCTTTTTTTCCCTCAGATTTAATTTTCTACTAAATGAAAGTTGGTCTAGAAATGTCTTGCTTTGTTCTTATGACATCGGAACAGGAGAGGAGAGTGTCTGTTTTAAAAGCTGTGTAGATGTGGTGCTGAGGGACAGGGGTCAGTGGTGCCCTGGCAGTGCTGGGCTGATGGTTGGACTCGATGATCTGAAGGGTCCCGTCCAACCAAAATGATGCTATGAGAACAAACCTGCCCAACCGCCCGAGTGCATCACTACAGCCTGAAGTACCAAGGCAATCCAAATCCCAGCGGCACCTCCTCCGGGACCACAAACATCACCAAAAGGTTTGCCATCGCCCAGTGGAAGCAAAATCTGGCAACCTGCCCCGCGCGTGCGAGTGAAAGCCGGGAACCACTGCACGCATCCGTGCTGCGGGTGAGTGAGGGATACTCCCCTCTGCCCGTGGACTCCCACACGTCACCCATAAACAGCATCACGGCACGATACCACAGGTTACCCGACCTTACACTTTTAATGTCAAGTTTGACCTGAAACTCTACAAAATGTCTTGTTTAAAGTGTAATAATCCAAGTATAAGATTTATTCTTTGGTCTCCCACTGTACATTAGGCAAGAGTCCTCTGCAGTACAAATCAACAGTCGTGAGAAGAAATGGCTGTAAGCCAAGTACGGCCGGGTCTGGCAAATCCCTGTAGTTCTGATGGCAACACTACCCATGGAAGTACCTGCTGTAAAACGGATCCCTGAGGGGAGGCATTCGACTAAGTGAGCTCTGGGACTAGTCAAATGTATTTGAGTAAACCTTTCTTCTAGAGGAATGTGCCATTTCAACAGAATTGGAGCCTTTGACATGATTGTGCTGACTTCAGTGACAACCCACTTGGCTTGGACATTTTAGGGAATGGATCACTGAATTTTTGGTCTCACATTTCTTTTTTTTTTTTTCCCTAATAATTAGGCTTTCTGGTATGTTCGTTTGAGGAATGAAATCAACTGCTAACACCTCTGCAGAATCACAGAATGGCAGGGGTTGGAAGGGACCTCTGGAGAACACCTCATCCAACCCCAGACCTTAATTTTCTTAAGGAGAAATGAGAGTGACTCTGGAAATATTCCTGCTGTCCCAGTGCAGAGATGAAGTCTAACACTCGACTCGCACAACACACATATTGCTTGTTCTGTACAGTATGACCAGCTCAAGCGGCTCCCACTGAGCACTGGAGATGCTCTCAGAGGCTCTTAGAATCAGGAACAGTGATGTTTTATTGCTGCTGCCATCCTCAGAAAAACAGTGACTTGAGAACGAAATATTTGGATAAATTAAAGTATGGCTTTAGCTTGAGAATCTACATTTTGACCTTAGCAAAACAGTTCTGTCTAGCAGTAGTGTAGATACTGGAGACAGCAGGAAGCAAATAAATTAATTACCAGCTAGAATGCTCAGTCTGTGGGCAGAGGGCATGCGAAGAATTTGGATCCTAATAGGATTTCCTCTTCCAAAATGAAATCTGCTGCTGAAGCGATTACAGTTTGTGTCTGAACTACCTGCAGTAGCATTTCTATTACTTACATAAAGGAAGTTATGAGCATTCATTTCTGTGGCCCAACTTTTGAAAACATCTGGTAGAAAAGCCTAACCTTTGCCATTCTAAGTCAGCTGCATCTTTTTAGCCAGCATCCCTAAAATCTGGGGAAGCAGGAGGGCAGGAGGAAGTGCAGAAGTCCAGTTTGAACTGGTTATCATTCATTTTTTCTAAATGCAGTGTCTATTTTCCTTTCAGTTGCGGAAGAGACGCTCACATTATCCTCTGTCATGAAATTTTTACTTTTATTCCTGTCATGTTGCTCTTTTTTTCATCTAATTTTAAAATACAGTGAATTCTACTCTGCTGAGGCAAGCTGGTTTTGACTGGTGGGAAATTGTAGCAAGACTGAAGAGAAAGACAGGAAAGGTACAAATATCTCATTTTCTCCAGCTCCTCACTATGTATTTGTCTTCAAAATACTTAAAACACGTAATCCCCACGTTCTGTTAGCTCTCCAGACTGATGCTTTGCTAATCATTTTAAACTATTTATAAAAATCAATACCTCGGTCAGACTTGGTGGGAGTAAAGGCACGGGAAGGTGGCCTAAAATTACTGAACACCAACAAATACCACTTGTGCTGGAAGGAGGAAGAATTATTTTTTCTGCCACTGGGGAATTTTGAGAGAGGGCAAAATCCATGCCAAATCAAAACTGTGATTCTGAAATTACAAAAAATAGGCAGAATTAAGAAATTCTTATCCTTCAAAGTTCCACTTTCCTATTTCAAACTTGGCTTTGGCGTCAGAGACATCATTTTAGATTTGCACTTTTCCGGGGCCTAATGTCGTAGAGTATATTACCCTCATTTCAAATGAGGCACTGTGGTTATAAAGTTTTCACTAACAGTTTTTGTTGCCTTTGCGGAGCCTGATGAGTATGATCATTGGTGAAGGTGGCTGCATTTACCTTGGTACGCCTCTAGGCAAAACCCATTTAAAGCCACCAGCACACGTTGGCAGATCAGTTATATAAATAGCATTTGTTTCAACTACTACAAGTGTTTGGTTACATATTTATGGAAGGGTAAATCTGTGTGAAAAGTTGGGGGGGGAATTCTTTCTGCTAAAGGAACATGACATTTGCAATCTGGCAGTGCCAATTTAAGCATAATAAATATAAGAATATAACAGTGTAGGAACTTCCAAAACAATGGAAGAGGAGTGAGCTGACTGCTTAGGTCATCCCTCATAAAAAAAGCATCACCCTAAGTGTAGTTGGTACAGATTTTCCCCGATAACCTTGGCCTCTTACTGCTGGAGCAAGGCTCACTGCTTCCCTCAGCCTGTCCTGCAAGTGTCCAAATGTGGCCCCAGAGGAGGTTTAGGTTGGACAACAGGAACAATTTCTTCCCCTCCAGGGTTGTCCAGGCCTGGCCCAGGCTGCCCAGAGCAGGGGTGGAGTCCCCGTGACCCCTGGAGGGGTTTCCAAGACCCTCATAGAGCTGTGGTGCTGAGGGACATGGGACAGTGGTGCCCTGGCAGTGCTGGGGGACTCGATCTTAAAGGGCTCTTCCAATCAAAACAATTCAATGATTCTAAGCACTAGTCCAGGTAGAGACTAATGTATAACTCCAGGGTCTGGGATATGAACTCATGTGGCCATGGGGGACAGAAAGTGAAGATCATCTTTTAAGATGAGCCCCAAGACTTCTAATATTTAAGCATCTCATAAGAGATAGAGGAGATAATTGTTAGTGCCCTAAGTTTAGTTTTTCATTAACACACAACTTGGGAAGTTCATCAGGTCATGGTTTTGGCTAGAGTGAATTGGCACGTCTCCACTGAGGGCTGGAAGCAGCCTCGGAATCGTGAGCAGAACATCTGGCCTACAGGCTTTAAAGACTGTTTTGAACAGCTTTGCCACACAGCAAGCCCCTAAAATACACACCTCTTTCCATGTCATTCTTAATTTGCTCTTCCAAATCTTCTGGAGACACACAAAACTCTTGCCCTTCCCCTTCGGGTGCTTTGGGTTTGCACTTCCCGCAGCAGCAGTTGAAGCAGCAGCAGAGGCAGCAGCAGAGGTAGCAGCCGGTCAGCAGGCCACAGACCGCGAACAGGACCTGGGTTGAACACAGAGGGAGGGAAACCCTGTCAGCATTGACCTTCCTCAAACTCTCGGCAGTCTCCTGCAGCTGAAGGCAGCGACTCAGGTCAAAGGAACCCGTTAAAGGAACACAAGTCCCCATGTGCTTGGCACTCAGAGGAGTCCGGCTGCTGGCCAAGTGCCTAAACAAGAGCCAGATTGTCTTAAGTCCTCCTCACCCACAAGCTCCTACTTGCCACTCAGGACCATGTCCATAAAGAAGACATCAAGCAGCTGGAAGCCTGTCTTCAGCTGATGGCCCTGCTCTTCCAGGCAGTATGCAAAACCCCACCAACCTTCAAATGACTCATTTCCATCTCAAAAATGACTCATTTGCCCAAGATTGTTTTTGCAAACACTTATTTACCAGCAGGTTCTTGTCAATAACAAAGCCAAGAAAAAAAGAAGCGAAGACCCAGATGCATCCCACTTAACTTCAGGCATCCAAATTCAGACTGTAGCCCCCATGGGCTCCCAAGGAGTGAACAGAAAGTTAAAGCCCTTCCAGAGGGTGATTCAGCCCCAGGAGGATTTGAATTGCCCATTGTGAGTGTCTCTTCCCATGGAGTGCAGAGGTGACAACTCCTCAGTTAGATTCCTTGGGCTGTGGTTTCTCATCTGAGGACTCAGGTGGCAAGCAGTTCCCACCTGCATCACCCTCTGCACACTCCTGTCCCCACAACACAAAGCACGGAGGCTTCAGCGGAGCCGGCACAACCGCCTGGGGCCCAGATCAGAGCTCTTGGACAGACTCAATAGCCAGAAAACTTCAGTGTCCAGAGCTTTTCTCCCTCCAAAGCAGGTCCCTGCCTGGAAGAGAGTCCCTGGGCAGAGGGACATGATGGAGGGCTGGCTCCAGCCCTGGGGCCGATCCAGGCCTGCACCACCATGTCTGTGGCAAAGGAGAAACCGCCACGACTCTTCGTGGACGCAGCAGTGTGAGAGCAAAGGAAAGCCAGAGACACTCCTGAAAAGCGAATCCGAGATGATCTGGGGAACATGTGCGTGTAAAGCCAGCAGAGCTTTGTGGCCGCCAGCTGTATACAGGCTGGAGGTATAGCCAGGCTTTAGCACCGTGGTTATACAGCCTGCCCCTTACTAACAATTCCTTACAGTCGTAAAGAAACCCTCTGCCGAGGAAGGAAACAGACGAACGTCAGGATACTGTCAAACTCTGACAGTGAAGCTATGCAAATAACACCCAGCCATGTGTGCACGTCTCAGGCGATGCCGGGGGTGCTGACTGGAGCATCTCTGAAGGTAACAAGGAATATTTACCTGCCTAATCTTAATATAGGCATGTATCAAGAGTGAGCGAGGTGGTTTTAAATGAAAAAAAAGACTCTTGACTTTTTGTTCTAAAATGCTTTCCTTCCAATGGACACCCAAACCAGTTCTCAATGCCATAACCCCTACAATAAGTTATCTGACTGTTATCATTTATGTTGTATATGGCCATTCTCATATTTATTAATCATTTATCATTTATAAGTTACCATTTATGCCATAACGGCGACTCAATCACTGCAATGGAGAGAATGGAAAAGGACAGAATAAAGTTGCATAGAGGGAAAAAGATACTTATTCATCATACCTTAAGTGTTTCAAGAGTTCTTGTGCTTATATTACCACAGTTGGTAAATGCAGAATCGGTTTATTGATCACACGTGGTAGAGGGAGAATTGCTTTTTGCTAGACCAGTTAAATGAACAACCCCTGTGCCAGGAGTGGAGAAGCAGTTAAAGTTCCACTACTCATGTCAGCATCTTCCCAGTTGACTATGCCTGCTAAGAAGTCTGCCACTCCGAAAAGAAGTAATTTTCACTTTGCATTTCTCCTTTCATTTCAGATTCCTTATTTCTAATGATACATCTCCTCAGAACAGTCACATTTTCTGAGTATGAGTGTGTTAGGGAAGAGGATTTCCCAGGAATGGTTGTAGTTGAAGACAACAAGTGAAAGCTGTGGTCCCTACGGTCTCCTACCAGAATGGAGGAAATTAGGGGTCCAGAGGTCATCTGGAGATGATGCCTCAGACCCTGGCAGTATTATGAGGGTCAATAGTTGCGCCTGAATTAAAAAGAACTGAGGAATAGCGAGTGCAGCTTGCAAAAAATCCCACTTAGTTCCCTGTTTATGCTTCAGAGGTGGCAAGATTTTGAGTTGGGGAAGGATAGAGAGATCGTCTGTGACAAGCCTCAAACAAGTCTATATGACTACTCTGTTGGTTTGGCTTTGTTTTTTGTTTTTTTTTTACAGAATTCTGAAACCCCCCTAGAAATGGTGATTACTTTTGCTGGGACATTCAGGGTATCTCATCTCACCTCTGGGATACAGCTGCCTTGAGACAATCCACCCATTCCTCTTGTAGCTCTTAGGGACTTACCAGCTTCTCTCTCTGCTCTCCACTGCTCCCCTTATGAGTCAAAGCCACAACAGTTATTGCTGTTCCTGATTTTCTAACCACAAAGGATTTTATACTTTGTAAAATCTCCATTAAAGATCAGTAAGAAGAAGAGGAAATAAAAGCTAAAAAAGCAGCAAACAGTGAAGAAAACCTTGTTCAGCAAGACTGTTAAAGGTGTCGATACCACTGCTCCCTCAGCTCTAAGGCAATGCTTCCTGGCACCTGAACTGTGACCAAGAGGCTGAAGGAGAGGGTGAACAGCAAAGAAAAGAGGGAATGATCCATCAGGAGAAGCCAGCAGCTACAATGGGGAGGCAAGTTCTCCAGCCTGCTTCTGGGGCTGCAACGGTGCGAGTGACATTTCACCACCAGTATTTTATTCATTAGTTTCGTTCACTGTTCTGCATTTGAACAGCTTCCATCTCATCCTAATTCAGCAGACAAGTTATGGCTTCTCAGAGCCACAAAGTGCTCAAGTGACTTCCCAGTTCGGAAGGGGTCTGCGGGGCAGTGAAGCACTGGCCTGATCCGTGCTGAACGCAGAACTCCCTGTTCCACAGTTCTCAGCGTGTTTGCTTCACGCAGTACAGACCATCTTCCTGTGTTTTCCAGCAGTCCTTGCTTTCCCATGCTTCTGTTGCTGGAAATAGGTGGGGACAGCATGGATTTTGCCCGTTTGCAGTTCAGTTGGTTTGTTACATTTCTGTACTGTTTCAATATTTGCAGAAACACTCGAATTTGACATATGCAAACATCAGAGGCTGCCAACGACAGGGGAGCACATGAGAACACAGCCCGTGACGGGTTTTTCCGTGAGAAACATGCCAATTTTTGTTGTATCATTCCCTGTGTTTCCTGCTCTCTTCCTCCAGTCCACCCTTCTCACCTCTTCCTCCCCGTTGTTTCTCTCCCCCCCTCAGCAGGGCACATGTATGACACCATAATCACAGTGTTATGTATTATTATTGCTTACTTACGCTGTGTGCTATATATAGCAAAGAGCACAGCTAAATTTGTACCGTAATAACTTATTAACTGGTTGTCACATAAGTGGGACTTCTTGCTTTTGAACAATGAGTCATTTTTATTTAGTCATTACTGGAAAGAAAGTCAAAATTAACCCGGAGCACTAGATTCAAATCTAATCAGTGTCTGAAAGTGTTACAAAACATACCCTCTAACTAGAGTTGCCAAGTTAAAAAGAAAACACTCCATATTAGCACCACTCTGAACTTAGGTTACATTCTGCCACTGATGATTTTCCAGATCATGTTGTCTAATGAAACCTTTAGGAGTGGTTTCAATTCAGATCCTACTATTTGCTAAGCCTGCAGAGTGACCACGCTTTTTGTAATTGTCTGTGTGCACTGTTACATTTGATTTCCAACAGAAAATAACAACTTACCTTTGCCCACCAGCTTGAAAGCAGGAAGTAGGTGTTAACATTCTCCTCGCCAAACTGTTCCGCCACGTAGAGCCCTAACGATCCATACTTGTCATATAAGTTTCTCTTGGATGGATCCGTCAGTGTTGCATGAGCATTGTTGATCTCTTTAAATTTTTCTGCAGCCTCTGGATTGTCTGGATTCTTGTCAGGGTGATATTTCAGAGCCAGTTTTCTTTAAAGAAAACAAACAAGCAAACAAAGCAGGAGGAAAATAAGTCCTCTGTCTGTGTGCGTGTATACAGACACTTACAAAACATTACAAAGTATTTAATAATCATTCTGCACAGTGCATTCAGACTTCTTTTTTTTTCCAGCTCTAATGTATTCAGTGGAAGAAAAGTGACACAAAGTGACTGAACATGAAAGTTTTGGTAAAAGAAGTGTTCCTATTATGCTGAGCATGAACTTTGTGTCAAGTCAGCTCCCGTGTTAGAGGAGACAGTGATATTTGCTGGAAGCACAGATCGCAGCACCGTAATAAATCACAGGCATCTGTGGCGTTATGGCTGACAGCTGATTTGCATCATTTAGCAGGTTTCAACAAAGATAAAGATTTTTTAAAGGTTGGTTAAAAACTTGATGATCACACTGCTTATCCCATCAACATTATCTTCTTTAGAGCAAAGGAAATTCCATATTTGATTGCCTATCAGCGGTAGCTCTAATAAATCCTGTAAACAGTACCTCTGTTTGCGGAGGCCAGAGACGGTGGAAGACACAGGTAGAAGCTGCAACAGAGGGGAAGCATCTTTCTGAAGCACAAGGTGGAAAAGCATTGTGAGGCCACATCTCGAGCACTGTGTCCAGTTCTGGGACAGGGAACTACCAGAGAGTCCAGTGGATGCTACAAAGATGCTGAGGGGCCTGGAGCATCTCTGTGCCCAGGCCAGGCTGAGAGCCCTGGGGCTGTTCAGCTGGAGA
>JAAGNO010014588.1:11838-35741 GCA_033439905.1 Ceryle rudis
GTGCCCCTGCTGGGTGGAGCAGGGGGGTGGCACCAGATCATCTCCAGAGGGCCCTTCCAGCCCCCACTGTGCTGGGATTCTGTGATTCTGTGAGTGAGCCACAGTGTCTGTCTTTGGGCCTAATCCCCACCGCCACACTTCCGAGACACTCCTTAAAGCACTGGAAGCTGACTGTCAACTAGCTGGGGCTGTTTCTGCTGGTGGGAGGCCTTTTCTAGGACAGGGCTCAGCAGTGCCTTTCCTCTGCTGTGGCATCCAAGGACAGGTACAGCCTGACAGGAACAGAGTGGGGCTGCTGGCTCACGGACAGCACTGGGAAGCACAGCTGGGAGAAGAAAGGGTTTGCTTCCAACCACGCTGGCACACCGGCAGCGTGAGCTCACAGCCGCCTGCAAAACAAGCGCAGGCAGAAGGTGTATCTTTGCAAAAATCTCCACTCCCTTTGAAAAACTGGCAGTGACTCTTCCGGGAGGTGTATTTAGTGCCTAGTGCTGTCCTCTAGTGGCACCACAAGTGAGGTGGCAGCAGCTGAAACCCTGCGGACCCCCCCACCAGTCACACCACGCTGCCTTTGGGAAATCCTCTCCCCGCGTGTTTCGGGAGCTGGCCGCACCCTGACGCCCACAGCTGCAAGGTGGGGTGCGAAGGCAGGCTGCCCACGCTCCCTCTGACAAATTCATCCTCCGACTGCAGCCCTGCTTCACTTCCCACTGAAGTCCCAGTACAGGTTATCCCCTGGGCTGGTTTTGGCTGGGATAGAGTTAATGTTCTTCACAGTAGCTGTGGTTTTAATCTGTGCTGAAAAGTGTTGATAACTGAGGGATGTTTGGTTATTGCTGAGCAGCTTACTCAACGTCAAAGCCTTTTCTGCTCCTCACCTCCCCCCACCAGCGAGTAGACTGGGGGTGCAGAAGGAGTTGGGAGGGGACACAGTGGGGACAGCTGACCCCAACTGCCCAAAGGGATATTCTAGACCATATGAGGCATACATGCTCAGCACAGGCAGCTGGGGGAAGAAGGAGGAAGCAGGGGACATTCAGAGTGATGCCATTTGCCTTCCCAAGTCACTGTTGCACGTGATGGAGCCCTGCTCTCCTGGAGACAGCTGAACAACTGCCTGCCAACAGCAAGTGCTGAATGAACCCCTTGCTTTGCTTTGCTTGAGCATACAGCTTTTGCTTTACCTATTGAACCATTTTTATCTGAAGACGTGAGTTTTCTCACTTTCACCCCTCTGATTCTCTCCCCCATCCCACCAGGGGGCACAGAGCGAGTGGCCGCATGGGGCTGAGTTGCCAGCTGGGGTTAAACCATGGCTTTATCCATGACTTAAACCGTGACTTTAACCCAGTAACATGTAACTACTTTGTTCCAGATGCCCTGGAGACGTTCTGCCAATATCAAGACGGGTATGAGCCTGGGAACAGCCTCTGCCAACGATCTCTTCAGTTCCATATCCTGAATTCAAGTCATCGTCTCATAGACCATAACTAACTCCTTAAACATGTCTCTAATAGCACGAAAGGGTCCACGTTCAGTCATATGTGACATACTGTGCACACAGCACCTTAAACATGCATTTTCAGTCATATTTAACATGTGGTACCTTAAACATAATAAAAGATGAAACAGGAGAACTGGAAAAACAAGCCAAGTCTTGCATGACTGAAGACATTTTGTGCTATCCAAGTGTCTAAGAAGCTTAAGTAATCTATTCCTTTTCTTAGCTGAAAACAAACCCCAGCAACTAGAATTAAACAAACAAAAAAGCGAGCGGTATCACTCTGAAAACCCATGTGTGGCTGGAGGCATCCAGCAACCAAGCTCCAGCCTTTCTTGCTTTTCCCGCAGACACAGAGACAACTTCTGCCCTCTCCACAACCCCAACAATCTCATGCAAAATAAGAATTTGAACAAAACGTAGTTTTATAAAGGTGAAGAAGCCAAAAAAAGGAGAGTCAACACTGGAGTTTGTCAGCTACTCCCCATATCAAACACAGGGATTTTGGTCCATTCAGATTTTCCTTATGTTGAATGGTCTTCTCCTTCACCACCGTGGGACCACAGACCACTGCAGCCCTTCACAGCAGCAAGCACGTGATGTGTTTGGGAGACAAGAGTGATGACAAGGAGAGAAATGGCCAACGCACAAGATGGGTCAAGCACTCCTGGAAATGAATTCAGAGAAAGACGCTCAGCACCTCAGTCAGTGGGAGGCTAAGGCTAAGAGGTGAGGTCAGGGCAGAAGCTGCTGCAGGGGTCCCTATGATGTGGGTACATCAGGGTGGATGGAGCAACATTTTGGAAACGGGAAAAGGTGTTGAAGCAGGTGAGATGTGGCTGTGCTGTAGAGTATCTACAGGTGCCAGCCACAGCCCATGGCTCCTTCGATAGCTCAGCTGGTAGAGCGGAGGACTGTAGGTTCCTGTCACAGCCATCCTTAGGTCGCTGGTTCAACTCCGGCTCGAAGGAATGTCCTTTTGGCTCTGGCCCAGACCCTCTGGCACCTCTGGCTTTTGGCCCTGCCCGGCTGGCTCTTCTTCAAGGACTGCCCAGGTGGGGAAGCCAAGCAGCCAAGGCAGTTTTGGGTGAACCCTGGGCAGGGGCTGGTGGTCCTGGGTACTGGGCTTGTCAGGGGACACCTCCAGCAGGAAAGCGAATGGTTGAGTTGGTGGTGGTGTGAGAGTGAGGCTGATGAGAAGCCCAGGGTTTGGGTGCTGGGCAGAAGGGGTCAGGGGTGGGTGTCCAGCCTGGGAGGGGAGAGGCCCTCGGGCAGAGGCCGTGGGCTGGGGAATTAGCTCAAGTGGTAGAGCGCTCGCTTAGCATGCGAGAGGCAGCGGGATCGATGCCCGCATTCTCCAACGCTTTTCTTCCCTTTGCCTTGGCTGGTGGCCCTGTGTCATCCTCTGGGGCCACGGGAGCTGGCAGTGCACCCAGAGCAAAAAGACCAGGACAACACCCAGAGCTGCACCAAGAGCAGCACAGGCAGCGGAACAGAGGAAATTACTGGTGTCCTCTTTGCTTGACAGTCATCAAATGTCATCCCAGAAATGTGTCCAGCTTTGAGCTGCTGCTCATAGAAAGCCATCAATGAAATGGGGCAACATCAATGCACAGCCATCAAAATGGTCAGGGAATGGAGGGATTTCTTTTTGAGGATGGACTGAAGTTCATCTCGGAGAAAGAGAGGATCAGAGGCTTACCCATGACCTTGCAACTGTCAGGAGGAGGTTACTGAGTAGAGGAATGGCTGTCCACTGTCTGGTGCTTGACCAGAGGGCAAAAGAGAGGACAGTGAGACTGAATCAAGAGAAGCTGCAGCTGGATATTGGTCATCTCTTTTTTGTCCCGAGGAGAGCAGAGCTGTAGAAGATGAGGTTCCAAGGAGCCTGTGGATTTTATGCGTTTGCATGATTTGATGGGCTAAAGGTCTGATGAAAGTATTGTGATGTTGGAGCTGAGGCTGTTTGAAGGAAGATGTTGGAATGGAGGCATCATGGTGCAGTGTGTGAAGTGTTGTCTGAGTGTCTGATGGGCGAGGTGCTGGGCAAGGCCCCATGGCTCCTTCGATAGCTCAGCTGGTAGAGCGGAGGACTGTAGGTTCCCTTCACAGCCATCCTTAGGTCGCTGGTTCAACTCCGGCTCGAAGGAATGTCCTTTTGGCTCTGGCCCAGACCCTCTGGCACCTCTGGCTTTTGGCCCTGCCCGGCTGGCTCTTCTTCAAGGACTGCCCAGGTGGGGAAGCCAAGCAGCCAAGGCAGTTTTGGGTGAACCCTGGGCAGGGGCTGGTGGTCCTGGGTACTGGGCTTGTCAGGGGACACCTCCAGCAGGAAAGCGAATGGTTGAGTTGGTGGTGGTGTGAGAGTGAGGCTGATGAGAAGCCCAGGGTTTGGGTGCTGGGCAGAAGGGGTCAGGGGTGGGTGTCCAGCCTGGGAGGGGAGAGGCCCTCGGGCAGAGGCCGTGGGCTGGGGAATTAGCTCAAGTGGTAGAGCGCTCGCTTAGCATGCGAGAGGCAGCGGGATCGATGCCCGCATTCTCCAACGCTTTTCTTCCCCCAGCCTCGGCACGAGGCCCTTGGGTGGTGGCCCTGTGTCCCCTGGGACCTGTGTGGAGCCTGTTGTGTTCTCAGAAGCTGAGACCATGACCTGGCTGGGTCAGGAGTGGCAGAGGCCATTGGCAGAGGCGTAGGGAAGCCCTCACTCATCCCTCTTTGCTGGGCAGGTGTTCAGCGGCACTCAGAGCGCCGCACACCGTCTCTAGCACAATCCCCCGTCACCCATGTGTGCTCTTTCATGGAGGGGTCGATGTACTTAATTTTTTATAAGGAGTTTATCAAACTGCATCTTTTCAGATTTCCAAAGAAAACATAAGCAATACGGTGACTCTCTGCATATTACCTCGCTGCCAGACTGGGAAGCAGAAGCCAAAGTACGGATGAAGTTATTCTGCGAAAAAAAGTTTCTAAAGATTACTATTTTTGTAGGGTATTGAAGATAAAGAGATCTCCTTTGAAATTCTGCTGATTAGAAGCCTGTTAGCTTTACTCCTTGATAAATTAGACTGTGCCAAACTCTAAATAAAAGCACAGAGAGGTACCTCTGTCATGTTTATTAACAAGTAAATTCTGCCCTGGGCTGTGGCAGTATGATTAATACTGACTTAATTAATAATGGCAGGAAACTCAGAATCAGGTATTGCTGGTTATATACCTTGTACTAAAGAATACCAGTTCAGCAGCAGATTTTTAGATTAGCATAAATTAAAAGACAATTAAAGCAAATCTATGAGACTGACTCATCATTTTATCTTGCAAATATTTACAGCTACTCCATTAAAAGTGAATCCCTCTGACATTTCCACTTTAGTCAGAAGCAGCCTTTTTTTTTTGCTATAATTACTAATAAAGATGGATAAAGCACCTCTGTCAGTTTTGCCACAGATCACCGTGTAAATCATCCGTTTTCATGTTCAGCATTAACTAAAGTTAATTCCATTCTACATTCTTCCATGACGACACTCTTCTTTGGGGATTAAAGAAGGTCTCCTTTCCAGAAAATTAAATGTAAAAGCAACAGGAAAGCATGAGGCTTGATACAGAAGATGGTTTCTGCAGCCAGGCTGTACTACAGGAACACAGAATGCACAAGTCACGAGTGAATCTGATACTGTAGAAAGTGCATTCCCCAGTGGTATAGTTACACAAGACAACAGAACCATGAGATGTCAACAGTTTCCCTTCCATTGTGTGGAGTTTGGACATTCACAACCCCTCCTGCCTCCAGTAAATAGATGCCTTTAGGAACAGAAAGTGGGAGAGAGGCAATTTGTTCAAGACCACGGAGGACAGAGTCCCAGCAAAGCTCAAGCTAAACAATGATGGAAGCAGATCTAGTTCCTAACCTCTTTCTCAGTTTAAATATATTCTTACATTTGCCAGGGAAAGCAAGCTGTGTTAAAGTTTGACTGGCACCGCAGTGCCACCACCAACGCCCAGAATGAAGCTGTAATAAAAGGGTTTCTGTATTTATTAAATGTACAAGTACATCTGGCATATTTTGATGTCAAGTACACATTTTTCACTCCTGACACTGAAAGTTCTTTCTCTTTCCACAGCAGCATAACAGATTTAAGAGTAAAAAGACCCATAAACCCTTCCAGTCTTAGGTCTTTCTACCTTCCAGCAATAAAACTTTTCACTATTTTCATAACCTGTGTTTGAGTAAAACTTATCTTCTTTTTGAACAGAGAACATACCATTTCCTGTGCCAGCAGGTTCCAGCGGTTGCTTCTGCTCGCTGTTAAAACCCTGTGCCTCTTCTTCCGCTCAAATTGGTTTGAGATTCCAAGCACTGGTGGTGGTTACGCTTGCCTTCAAGAAGTGAAGAACCCTCTCACACTCAGGATTTTTCCCCTTCAAAGTTATTACACCCTGTAATCAGATGATCTATCGTCGTCTTCTTTATGAAAAAGATAAACCGATCGAACTCCTCATGTCTCTTGCTCCAGTTCTTGAACTGTTATCATCATAATTGTGGCAGACGCACGAGCATTTTTAGACATACTGCAAAGCACCTTTTACATACCTGTAGGACTTCTTGATCTCATCATGTGTTGCTCCCTTCTCTAGGGCCAGGATTTCATATAACGCTTCCCCCGACGTTGACAAAGCACGTTGCCTTTGTTCAGCCATGTTACCAGCAGGTCGCCAAAGCTGCAAATGGAGAACAGGATTTACATCAGCAGGGACTGCAAGTATATATGGAGAGTATTTCTTAGTGTTCATTTCAATAGATTTTAATCAAGTATTAAAAGGTCAGAAATATGTGAAACTAGAATGATACTACTTTACCACCTGCAGCAGTTACAATGTTACCTGTAAATAATGGTAAGTCCAGAGCATATTTAACATAAACCTGGGATCTATCCTGACCACACTGGCATCGCTGCAAGGCACATGAAGCCTCTTAGTGCACACAGTGGTGGGCAACCGTGCAGAGTCACAGACGTACAGCAGCATTTTACAATTCTCTTACGTAATGCTGATTAGCTACATGGCAAAGCTGAAGCGTAAAACAAAATTAAAGTGACGACAGATTTTATTCTGAAGAGCTAAAAAGTGACATAATTTGTACTTTCTCATAAAATAATTTTAATAACCTGGTCGGCTAATGAAATTTAATGTCAGTGGACTATTCGGTCTTCTAGTGATGAATCACCTTGAAGGTCTAGCTATTCAAAATTATTTCTTACGTTTTGAAAGCAGTCCTATAAAATCCTGCAAGTACAACGAGGTGACACTTTTCTAGCAAAAAGGTTATGCTCTCTTTATTAAGGAAGATATAACAGTTACAGTTTTAGTACTAGAGACATTCCTGATGGCTGAAATGACATTACAAACCTATTTTCAAGCTATGTATTTCTGTTCCAGTAGGAGAGAGTCAAGAAAATATTGTTTCCTTCCTTGAATGACAATAAAACATATTAAAATGCAATCCAAATTCTGGTAATTATTCCATGTCCCTTAAGAGAATGAGACACCAGTTTTCTCCAGCTGTTTCTGCACAAACTCCATCCTACCCAGGATTAACTCTTTTCTATAGGGTTGTAATGATTGCCTTTTTCTACAAAACCCATAATTCATTTGTATTTGTGCTAAAAACTAAGACAAAGTGAGTCAGATAATATACCTGCTCCCTGTGGTGGAACACAGCCTGGCAAGTGTGAACTCACATTTTCAGCTCAGTATCTTGATGTCTTTTATGCCAATATAATCCAAAAGGAAAGAGGCACGAGCCACCAGAAGCCCTGTTCCACAGAAAGTGGCTGCTGCTTTTCATCCTTCACAGTCAAGGTTATGCAGGTCAGTGGAGTTTGGTTACTCCTTTTGTTTGTTTGTCCAGTCTCCAATTGGTTATCTCTCAGGAAGATCTGCGAAAGAATGAATAAAACATTCATAAGTCTAAAGGCTGCTATATCCAAGAGTTAATGACACCAAAAAGAAAAAAAATAAATAGGATGACTGGGTATCTAGTTAGATGTTCTGTGCTTTCCTCTTGACACACTCTTGAATTTGTCTTTTTCCCCACACAAATGTATTAAATCTGTTTAAAGTACAAGTACAGCTGATAAAAAAAATTGTCAGGTGGATGCTTTTGAATGTGAAGCACATGATATTAACATTTCTCTTGCTCTCAGGGATATTCTTTAATTTCAAATTTTCCCTCAAATTTCAGCTTTGGATGGGGCATGGGAAGGCACATTTCAACCTCAGATGTGTTTTTCATAGTTGTGAGAAGTCAAAACAGCATCGCCAAAATATCTTCTCCCAGGACATTAACAACAGAGTCGATACAGCTAATTCTATTAGATTCACAGAATCCCAGCACGGTGGGGCTGGAAGGGCCCTCTGGAGATGATCTGGTGCCACCCCCCTGCTCCACCCAGCAGGGGCACCCAGAGCAGGGGGCCCAGCAGCGCAGTGTCCAGGCGGGTTGGGAATCTCTCCAGAGGAGACTCCACAACCTCTCTGAGGAGACTCCACAACCTCTCTGGGCAGCCTGGGCCAGGCTCTAACACCGTTGCAACAAAGAAGCTTTTCCTTCTGTTCAGATGGAACCTCCTGGGTTCCAGTTGGTGCCCAGTGCCCCTTGTCCTTTCACAGGGCACCACTGAGCAGAGTCTTGACCCATCCTCTTGCCCCTCACCCTTTATATATTGATGAGCATTGATCAGATCCCTGATCCCCTCTCAGGCTGCTCTTCTCCAGCTGAACAGCCCCAGGGCTCTCAGCCTCTTCTGGGCACAAAGATGCTCCAGGCCCCTCAGCATCTTCACAGACCCCTAATCATCTTCGACGTTGCATGAACACAATAAACTGTATTATTCAATCACCTTGCTTCATCTCAGTCTCCAAAATGACTTTATCGTTCTTGCAATACAAAACAAAAAGTACACTTTCTAATGGTAAGAGGAAATGAAGAGGAAAAAAATATAAAAGGAAGAAAATAAAATCATTTTGAGGTTACCCAAATCCTCTGTACTTATGTAGGAAGGTCTTATCAAGAACAGCATCACTGTTGTGCAGTCCTGTCCCGCACCCAGCGCTGCAGTTCTGTGTGAATACAGCTCCCTCTGGTGTGTTTTGCTGCTCTGTAACCTGCGCTGCTTTTCTCACAAGCACTCTTGTCTTGCTTCATCTCTGCAAATCTCGTTTTTCCTTTCAGGATTTTATATCCCAAGCACATTCCAATGAATCTCTAAGATTCTAATGAATTCTCATAACTCTTTTGTCAGATCAGCTCTATAACTTAGAAAAATAAACTCGTGTAATTTAATCCCTGCTCACTCTTCTCATTAATTGTTAATTCTTTGTAGCGTAGAGCACCACAGCACCACTGTAGCCAGCAATGCAAAGCTAAAAGACAGTCCGAGTCCCAAAGGACCTTATAACTAAAAAGTCTTACTTACACTTCACATTTCACTTGTACGTTGTGTGCATTTCAAAACAGACAACTTAGAACATGTCTGGAAATGCAAAGTTGCGTACCAGCCTATAAAAAATTTGAAACATGGCCCAGGCAGAGCAGGAGGTCCAGGGTTGCTTCAGAAGGCTCCAGTTACACACAACCAGAGCTAAGGGTTGAACAACTACGAGTCATAGAATCATAGAATGTTTGGGGTTGGGAGGGACCTCTGGAGATCATCGAGACCAACCCCCCTGCCACAGCAGGGTCACCCAGGGCAGGCCACACAGGAACAGAGCCAGGGGGGGCTGGAAAGTCTCCAGAGAAGGAGACTCCACAACCTCTCTGGGCAGCCTGGGCCAGGCTCTGTCACTCTCACAGGGAAGAAGTTTCTCCTCCTGTTTAGGTGGAACCTTCCGTGTCTCCCCTTGCTACCATCACCTCTCATCCTATCCCAGGGCACCATGGACAAGAGCCTGGCCCCTTCTCCTTGCCCACCACCCTGCAGATGTTTGCACACATTCATCAGATCCCCTCTCTCCTCTCTTCTCCAGGCTGAGCAGCCCCAGGGCTCTCAGCCTTTCCTCAGCAGAGATGTTCCAGGCCCTTCAGCATCTCTGCAGCCTCTGTTGGACTCCCTCTGGTATTTCCCCGTCCCTTTTGAACTGGGGAGCCCAGAACTGAACACAACACTCCAGATGTGGTCTCAGTAGCACAGAACAGAGAGGGAGGAGAATCTCCCTCAACCTGCTGGCCACACCATTGGCCTTCCTGGCCACAAGGGCCCATTGCTGTCCCATGGAGAACTTACTGTGCACCAGGACACCAAGGTCCCTCTCCATGGAGCTGCATTCCAGCGGCTCTACCCCTCACCTGTACCGGTACAGGGTGTTGTTCCTCCCCAGGTGCAGGACTCTACACTTAGTCTTGCTGAGTCACTCCAGTCCTTCCCCCTGCTGCTCTCTCCTTTTCCTGGCTCATACGTAGCAAGTTCAGGAACTAAGAGCCAGGAGCTGAAGGATGTACATGCATGAAAGGACTGGCATGGTAGCTCAGCAGTGGTGTGAATTTTTAGTTTCCAAGGCAAGTAAAGACAATTTTTTAAAGTTGAATTATTTTCTTAGTTTGTTGAATCTGGTGGTGTTACTACTGACATCATCAGAGCATACAGGAGATACATGTGGTCACATAAAGCGCTCCTGACCTTCATGGAGAAACTACAGCTTCTGACTCTCTTCCAACAGTGACGGGGAAAGAAAATCTCTGATTTTACTCAGAGGAGTTTGGGGACTGTAATAAATTATCCTGCTGATGTGTCCCAGTAAAAGCAGTGGGTTAAGGGAGGTTCTCCTTGTCCTCTACTCAGCACTGGTGAGGCAACACCTGGAGTGCTGGGTCCAGATCAGAGCCCCGCAGTAGAAGAGAGAGATGGACATGCTGGAGAGAGTCCAGCTAGGGACCACAAGGATGATGAAGGGACTGGAGCATCTCTCCTATGAGGAAAGGCTGAGAGAGCTGGGACTGCCCAGCCTGGAGAAGAGCAGGCTCAGGGGATCTCACTGAAGTGTACAAAAACCTGAGGGGAGGGTGCAGAAAGGACGGAAGCAAGCTCTTTCCAGTGATGCCCAGTGACAGGACCAGAGGCGATGGACACAAACCAAAACATGGGAGGTTCTCCCTGAACATCAGGAAACACTCTTCCACCGTGAGGGTGATCGAGCACTGGCACAGGTTGCCAGAGAGATTGGATAGTTGCCATCCCTGAAATCTTCAAAACACATGGGCACGGCCCTGAGCAACCAGCTCTAGGGGGCCCTCTTTCCTTTCCACAAAGCTTCCCTAGTGTAAGTGAGCATTATCACATTTCTGTGCCTTGTTCTGCCTAAAAGATGGTAAGAACATATGCAAGGATGCTGAATTTATATTCAAGAGAAAGTCAAGTAACAAGTGAAAGAAGGCAGGTAAGGAGCCTGAAACAAGAGCTCTTTCTAGATGTTGGCTTTTCACAGGTGAATTAACGGCAGGCTGAAAAAGAAGCCCCGACAGCAGAAAAGCGTGAGGATATGAGTCAAGTGTGACAGGCTGCTGAGATGAGAGAAGATGCATACTGAGAAAGGCTGTACACAGGGGTGGTGTGTGCTGTTTTCTCATGCTTTGGGCAGGATCTACCTTTGCTTTTATTTTTTAATACTGTGCTATGGTGATGTCAACATTAAGAACACCCAGCTGCACAAGCTAACCAAAGGGCAAAAGACTGTGCCAGGGGAAAAGGATGATCCTGCCAAGATGTGCCAGGTCTCCAGCTCAGGAATGGGGATTGATTTTTATTAAGAAGAGGAAAGTACTTCTGAGTAAGCCACATCCCAAAATGTACTTGTCATTTTTTTAACCAGTTCTGCTTCACATACTCGTGGTGACCCAGTGCACTGGCTGACCTGTATTGCAGGCTACCTGTTAGGTGTTCCAACAACCCCTGAAAGAAGAGAGAATTGGCTTAAGTTCCTTTCTTCTGAGCGAGTCCAACAATTCTCCAGCAAAAAATTACATTCCTCTTGCCACGTCTCTCTGTTACAGAATAGTTACTGTCATTACGGCTTCAAAAGTAATAACAGAATTGATTTAAATAATCTGATTGCCTCGCATCCATTTTTAAATGCATAGCCCTACATTGGAAGGAAGGTATTCCATCTGGGAACCCATCTGCAACTCCTTCTCTACAAGAAGTAAGTATTCTTAAGAGAACATTCATGTATTTGAATTCTCTGAACATATTGTGACCTTCGGTTACTATTCACATAGAATATCTCCATTTAAATCTATGTTGGGGTTTTAATATCTTTCAACAAGTGCACTATTGGAAAAAAAGTACCGAACTCAAGAAGTATGAGCCTGAAATGAACAGCCAGTTACATATCCAAAGTGCTCGTGCCTTTATGTGGCCAGTTTGACACAGAGAAGCAATCCAGAAATTTAAGTTCTCAACTCATTCCAGTAATTCCAGTTCAACGGTGGTGGACTACCTAAAGGACAGGGTATAAACATTTTTTTTTCCCCTAGCAAATAAATTGGAGGCTTACAAATTATGTTTTAAGTAGTATACTTAACTTTTTCAACAAGACACTCAGTGGAACACTGGGAATTTTATTGTCTTCTGTGGTTTATGAGAAAGTTTGGTCTATCCTCCCCAGTTCAAAGTGGGTCATGGAGGGAACCAGAGCTCACACGTAAATCATAATAATCTCTCTGGGTTTAATTTAAATTTCTTTTTGAAAAGCAAAGGATAGGAGGCCTCTCACTTACAGCACTTTGACAACTCGAGAGTTATCTAGGACTTAAAGTGAAGTAAGAGAGTCCCCTAATGCCTTATTTAGGCAGTGCCTTGGTAATTGATTTTGCAAATGGCTGTAGCACTTTAAGGCAGTATTCAACCCCTTCTTATTGTAAGCTAAGAAACTCACAGTTCTGGTAGCAGGTTATTCATTTTTTGCACAGTTGAATCAGCTGAGAATCAAGAAGATTAGCCCGAACATTATAAATAAGTGTTCTGACCTATTTCTCAGGTTATTTTCCAGAAACAGATTAGGAAACAGCAGTACCACGCCTCCCTGGGAGCATCTCCTCGGGAATCAACAGCTGCCTCCAGTCCTCTCCACCGGACACAACCTGTCTCCAGCACCTAACAGTTCTCTCTGCTTGTTCCTCCTTCAGAGAGTTTTCTTAAAGAAGCCCCCCTTGGACATCTCCTGCCGTTTTTGTCTAAACGAGCTCTTTCCTGAAATCGCCAACTTGGTCCTCAGTTCTGTCCCACACCTACCCCCCAGACCTTCTCTCCCGAATTCCTCCAGGCTGGCTCCTCACCTGCATCGCTCCCAGGAGGCAGGGGATGCAGCAGGAGAGATAGCAGCCAGGAGCCATTTCTTTTTAAAGCTTCATTAATCCTCACATAGGATTTATTACCCTGCCTTAGAAATGCTCACTTAATTGCTGGCTGAGAAGGTAAACTCTTTCTGAAGTGCTGATGAGTAACTATCTTATCTAGATCCAGAAAGGAATGTCTGTTCAGTGGCTGAGTTAAAAATCAAAGAATTAAAGCAATATGCAATCCCAGGAGTAGAGGAACTGCAGAGCAGTGGATGAGAAGACACAGGTCTCAGATACAGTTTTTTTCTGGATGTCACTTACCAGGAGAAATTAAAAATTCCTGAAAACGTATTTAATTAGCATACACATTTCACCAATAAAGAAGAAAAAGCAGAAACATGAATGCTATTCTCCACATACTAGGTGTAGAAAAAGCCACTGGAAACATTTCCCGATTATTCAGCAGACTAACATTTCAGTAAATAAGTAGCTTCATTGTTAACCATTTATCACAACTGTTCTTCGGGAGTTTTTTCCTCCCCTTATTACAAGACCTTTCACCTGGAAAATACTCAGAGCTGAAACTCAAAGTCTGAACCCCTGGGCTTACAGTTGGCTCGAGTCAATGTGAGGGCTGCCAGCGAAGAAGCCGTCCAAGCTTTTACTGAATTTTTTAATTCTTTTTTTTTTTTCTTTAGTTTTCAGTTAAATCAACTTGCTAGTCTGACTCACTCCGTGACTGGCATCATTACTAGAGCTGATGCAATGGGAGTGGTGACATCACACCTTTCCAGCAGCAGTAAAGTCTTATGCTGTCTTCAGCTCACCCCAAAACTGCACCTTAAAAAGTATATAGGGGCCAGAATACCGCCCAGGTGTGAACCACAAGTAAATTCTGTGGAAAATAGCATGAACTGGGAGAATTAAGACTCCTCCAGACTAGCCGGAGGCCTTGGCAGAGCCGGGTTAATGATCTTGATGATCTTAAAGGTCTCTTCCAACCAAAATGATTCTATGATTCTAGTCTGTGGCTATAAATATTAAATATTTTGGAGGCTTCTGCTGCCAGCTTTCCAGTGCCACGGGTGTGTGACACAACGAGCTGTTCCCATTGAAACGCTCTCTGCCAATTCAATTTGTTCACACAAAACTCTGTCAGGATAACGTTGCCCCGGCATAACGACTGCTACAACAGGCACCGGCGGCCTACACAGCCCTAACCCTGTGGTTCCAGCACCGCTTGCTTCTCTGCAACCAGGATAAAGGCAGACAGGCGGCATCAAATCCTCACGAAGCGCTCCGCTAATTTGACAAAAAAATGTAATGGTGTGCCCACACCTGATCCAGATCAAATTTGTACTGCTGGGTGATGTGGCATGGCCTGGAGCCAGCGGTAATGATTGTGGAACCACAGCGCTCGGCTAAGGCTTCATCTCCTGCAGATGAATTACCCGTACGGGAGACGGGAAACACGGAGCGTGGCCTATCGCTGTGGCAACAGCTTGGGCAGGCTCCCCTGAACATGCCCCGATCCGCACAAAAGAGGTAGAGCACGAGCCCTTGCCAAACCACCTTTCTCTCTACCCTTAGAGGGAGGGTGCTGGGTTAGCCTCTGACTGAGAGCATTAAACAGGGGAGGAAAAAAAGAAAAGGAAATTATATGTCTGAGGTTTTTCTTTTGGGCAAGTCTCTTATAAAAATAAAGGAGTGTACAAATGTCTTTGTTTCCCTGCCAACTTTTATAAGAACTAATTAAGACCAAGGAGAGCTTCATTTGCCTGTTTATTTCATACAGAGAACAGCTAATGAATTTAACCTATTGATGATTTTGCAGCTGCCTGCTTTAATTTGCGTATGATTGAGAAACAAAAAGTTAGTGTAACAGCAATGAGTTGCCAAAGGCGCGCAGCAGCCACTGGTGCATGACCCAGCTTCAACTGGGCAGCTGGGACAGCAGGGCACGGGCTGTCCTTGCGAGGAAGGAACGAGCATTAAAATCACGTCTGCTGCTCGGTAGTTGTTTATTTCCGACTTAGAGCTGATTTGTCCATAATACGGTCAATACAACCGTGAAGGCACAAAGCACTGGCCTTTATTCCCTCCTAAAGAACATCACGTGCTTTTCAACTCGACGATTTATTTACTGATTGCAATAGGAAATTTAGGCCACAAAGTTCAGTGGTAATTGCTATCAATAAATGAAGAATTATGCTTTACCAGAAAACAATCTTTGGGGGTAAGTATTCACAGGCCTCAGCATAACTCACATTTCTTAGTGCAGGCAAACAGACTACAAGGAATTTGTTAGATCAAAGAATCCTATGGGCTTGATGGAAATCATACAGCATTCAGTAAAGAATTTTATGGCTGCTATAAAACCTACATAATAATTTTTAATGTCCTTTTGTTTCAGAAGGTGAGATCCCAGCCCTCTATTAATCAGGGGCAGAACTCCTGACTGAGATTGACAGAAAATGAGCACCCAGTCATTTGCAGCTTTTATAAATAAAGTTTTCCATGAATTACTCCGTGTGACTGGGGAACCTTATAGGTTTTACTCACATTAAATTTTACAGCTTTTTTTTTCCCCTCAAAAGTCGGGGGGGGAGGATAATTCATTTCAGGGGAAGCAAAGTACTTTATTTTCTTGCCTCCTTTAAAACCCAGCTCTTCAGACATTCATGTGTTATTTCAAAACATTATTTACAAATATTATCAAAACAATTTACAAATATTAGACAGGGATTCCTAAACCATGGTATCCCAGCACCGGAGAACCAAAGCTGCTTAAGAAGATATGTGCAGTCCTTGGGAACTACTGCTGCCCTGCTGCACCACCAGTCCCCAACCCTGCACAACTCTAACAAGTGGAAACTAGAATACTGAACAACAGCTTACTCTCCACATTTCCACTGTTACGTGTTTATTTTATTCCAAACTCACAAACCTGAAGATGTGAAGCTTTTCCTGGGAAGCTGGGCAAAAGCATCCTCCTTACAGCAAGTAGAAATTGGCCACCAGCACCCTCTGGCTGGAATACTGCAGTACTATGAAGAAAAAAGAAAGACAGTTTGCAATAATGGATTTCACCAATTATTCCTTTTCCTATTTGCGTATTATTTAAAAGTCACGTGTGATTTAAATTAAGCTACTGTTACAAATGACACACAAAGCAGTGTTTGTTCCTACATTCGATAAGTGGCAATTATTAATAAGTTTGCATGATGAACATTTGTTAGTTTTTTTTCCCAAGTAGTGTTTAGAAAGATCTATTGCATCGATTGTTTCTGTAACAATGGACATTCACGCATATAGGCACAATAGAGTGACAAGGAACCTAAAATACATCTGCAAATTGAATTAGAAACCAATCATGCTTTCAGTTCATATGCTGTTGGGGAGCATAGCTTCACACCACACATTTTTTTCCATATCCTGCAATAAACCCGTACGTGTAATGCAAGTGGTATCAACTTGCAGTGTATTAGTATTAGTTCTGACTTCTAACAAATTAAAGTCAATTCTCCCATTATCTGGGAATTGATTATCTTGGCTCCAAATGCAATGACACATAGTTTGCCCACAGATCATCCAGTTCAAGATCAGCAGCAATATGAACAGCCTGTCACCAGATTAAGCTGTTTGGGCCTGTTGGTTCTCAAATCTTCGTGCTCTGCAGTAAAGCCTCAGGATCTTTGTTCAGAGGCTCTTTTCAGACAGGTATTGAAGATGCTTTTTTCTATTTATTTTATGTAATCATGAATTGAGGGCACAAGTAAAACCTGCTGTGTGCCACTGAGCAGATGTCACGGTTCTCGCCGGCTTTAGGATTCTATAAAACACGCTGTCTTGCAGGTTTTGAACAATTTGCCAACAAGTATATTTATTCAGATTTTATACGTTTTAGAATTAAATTGCTTAGTAAATAATTCTATTAACATATATTCAGAGTCCACGGTTGAACATCATACAACTTGCTTATTTTCTTAGGCCTATGCTTGTAAAGAGCAGTCTACAAACTTCTAGTCATCTAATTTAATCTAGAAAACTGCTGACCTGGTATTGATTTATGCAGATTTAACTGATGTTCTGACACATGACTAGAGGGTGTTCTCCATAATCCCAACTCAGCAAAGCATGCAAAAACCTGCTTAAAATTAACTATATACTTTGTACCACTAACCCTTTATGCCAATTAACCCATCTTTTCGCCGCCAATTCTGCTACGCCTGTCTTTTATCATAAACATATAGAGTCCACATATATGTTATATATCCCACATATATGCACCACATACATATTTCAATAGATGTTGTTACACATACATTCTGAAAAATAACTTTAGGTAAGATTTGAAAACTAGATTTTCTAAAACGAGCTACTTTTTGAATTATATAATATCTGAGTAATCCTGACTTACACCACGTAGATGAGTTTTTATGACACAGACGATGTGGGCTGACTCTAAAAGGGGCACTTCCCTCCCCAGTTATCTACCTGCATCTCATCCTGGCTGTGCTGTTTGGCTGCTCCCGCTTTTTTGGGGGGATAAGGTTCATTTTCTGCCAGCTCAACTCCCTAAACTCTCTTGGCTTACTCTAGCGCTGAGCGTCAGCACTTAGCACAGACGTATTTTCAACCCACATTTCCAGGGCACTCGACACCATTAAGAGGCCCAGCCTCTGTGTTTTAGTCCACTACCCTCAAGCTTTTAAACAAGACTCGTCTCTGATTAAATGCAAAGCTGCTTTTAAGGAATTGATTGCAAAATGTTCTCCTAGTACTCAGTACTGGCTTTTATCTGAACATAAATGTCAGTTTATCAGAGTTAATCCTTTTAGTATGCACGGGTCTTACAAGAATTTTTTTTTCATTTGGTCAAGACAAAGGAATTCAGGAATTTCTGTAAACTAACCCTCCCATTACTTTGTTGCATTTTTGCTGAGGTATAGGCACCATTCCTTCCAGTTTTAATTGGATTAAGCACATAGAAATTTAGTGGATTGTAAATCAGACAGCATTCCAGCTACCTTTTTGCTATTGTTAAAAGCGAAAGGTCCAGCAAAGAATAAACCTAAATAGAAGCAGAGGTAGACTCTTGAAAGGAATGAAATCTTCTCCCTGCATTTGCTCAGGTAGATAATGGGAACACTGGCAGAATGACAGAGGTTTTTCCAGACTTTCAAGAAGTCATATTAATGCTAACCCCAGCACATTCCTTCCTTCACAAAGAAAAGTCAAGATGCGACATGGTGGAGAAAAATGAGCTGGCTGCAAATAGTTAATCCTCTCACTCCTAATGATCTGAATGGGACTCCCTGCTACTGCTCTAGGTTTTGGTAGAAAACCCCACCAATTAGCTAAAGAGATTAAATACCTGATTAATTTTTGACGCAAGCTCAAATCTAGCAGAGAAACTGAAGTAGCATGTTTGAGTATCTTTTGAAAAGGAATATCATGGAGTGATTTCATTTCAATACTAACCAGTATACACTTTTACTACCAGTGTGATTCTCTGAAAGTGACAGTTCATTCTAGTTGTAGTTAATATTTATTCCAACTTAACTCATTTTTGCGAGGGAATAATTGCACAAAATGGCACTTCAATAAAAATAAAACTGAACAGAAAAAAAGCCAAAGTGGAAAGGGTGTAGTGTAGGAGAATGGCTGCGAGGGTCCTGCGTGTAGCCATCCAAACTATCAGATATGCAAATGCTGCAAGGCATTCCGGTTCCCATTCTGATTTGCTTCATCCACCAAAGGGAGACTGCTGTTAATGCGTCCTTTCCGTTGCTAGAAATTTTCCAATCATTTTAGCACAGATAAAAAAAGCACCTATTCTACATTCTCATACAAACGAGCTCCTGCAACAAGGGAGGGTGCTCATCTTTAGTATACCCAGAAATACAAATCTTCTTTCAAAAATTCTAGCGTTACTAAGAAAGGTCTCACTTCTGAGCTTCAAATAACAAGAGGCCTTCCTTCAGCTTTTGACAACACAGGGAGATTAATGAGACGCTGCTGTTTCAGCCTAATTGGTGAGCAGGAACTTTAGCTCATTATTTCACTTTCTGGCAGGGTATCCTCAGTTTTACTATTACAAGACACCTTTACCATATGCCAAGAGGCCGGTAAAGAATCGGATGGGACACCAGGAATCTTCTGAACCTAAATACAACTTCCAAATCCAAACCTAACTCTCAGTCCCTACCTGTGGGACTGCTTACTTAATTTCTTTTAAAAATAACAAGTTGCTTGAAAACATCCTTGTTAAGACCATGCTGAAAAATTACACCTTCATGTAAAGAAATCTAGAAAGGCTGTGCAATTTTAATGAGGGATTGGGGCAACACAGAAATCATTTTAAAAAGTTACAAAACCAAATCAAAACAATCAACTACATTTCCTAAAGACAGACCAGGTGACTGATGCTCTACAACTTCTCACAGAGGCTACCAGGTACCAGCCGCTGAGAAACGACTCGGCTGGCGAACGTGCAGTGCATTCGTTAGTCTGTTCACAGGGCTCCAACCCCACTGCCATTACCAACACAAAAAGCTGTGAATTTTCAGCTCCTGCTAACACCATTAAACTTGTAAAGCTGCACCTCTGAAACTGCACCTGGGGTTCTCATATCCTCCCACTCTGATATTAAAAATATTCTGCACATCAGCTGTTATTATGCATGTAAAAATGACACAAAGAGGAGCTTTCTCCACAGGCTTATGCTGACACCAACGCCCTTAGTCATTTTAACACTACTGCAGCGTGAGGATTTTTGTCCAGAAAACCACAATCACTGAGAAATCCAGAACTCCAATGGCTGAGACCATTTAAGCTGCATGCACTCCCATCAAGGTTTCTAGAAATGCATTTACGAGAAACAGAGTGAAAAGAATCACCTTTTCTTGCTGTTATTCCCAGTAATATCTACAGGGGAGTTACTTTCGTAAGCTGTCTTTGAGCCAATATGAAACTTCCAATAGTCGGATGCTCTGTTCAGAGCTGACTTTTGTTAGCCTGATTCCACAGCTGGTCCCTGTTTCTGGAGGCTGTAACTTGTCAGTAAAACTCCAGCCTTAAATTAAGCACGGAGGGGGATTCTCAGGGCTGGAAGCAAAGAAAAACTGGAGTCCTCTGGGATCAGGACTTTCTGTTCCAGCTTGCTGGTTTTGGTACAGAATTGGTATGTGCCCATTGGGCAATGCCAGTTTAGTGAAACTGAATATTGAAAATATTTTAAATAGTTTTCAATATAATATTCAAAATACCAGGAATCGAAACCGCAAACAAGCAGTCTGCCTGAGCAAGTCCAACCGACTTCATCTTCCTCTCCAGCAGTGACAAAACCTGTAGCTAATGGTAACATGGTCCACGTGACATAGCTCGTCTGCACTGACGCTGCCCTCCTACACCGTCCACCCTGACACCACCACAGAAAATCATGTCTCCCACTTCAGCTGGTCAACTCACAGACACAAATCGAAGGGGCTACACTGGGAGAGAAGGCTGCGCTGTGTTCCTTCTTTTCAGTAAAGTGAAATGCAACTTCAAACAGTAACTTCAATGCCCTGCTGTCTTTCCCCTAATTATTGACTATGAAATTAGCCTGAGGCATTTACTCTCTAGGTTCAGTCTTTACAGTTAAGAGGAATGAACCTGGGCCACAGAGCAGAGAAAGCACTGCAATAAGGGCGCAGAAATGATTGGAAACGGTTCCCAGAGGAGCTAGCAAGGCTTGGCAGGATACACTAAACACTATTCTTAAGGTTTCTTCCAGTTTTGGACTTACTCATGCATAGAATTGTCACTGTTACCTGCTTTTGAGATATTACATTTTCAGACAAGAGAAAGCCAGGAGGGGCTGTGAGTGTAGTGAGGGGCAGGACTAGTATTCAATCGTGACCAACCAAAAAGCAATGGGTTGGGGAGATCACAATGCACGCAAGTAACTGCCAAGTGTAAATCATCTCGCTCAGGAGGATGATCATACTGGCTAAAAGTTCTGCAGAAGATGATCTGGGGGTGCAGGGGAAGGCAAACCCAGCAGGAGTCAAGAATGTCATATTGCCACAAAGGTTGAAATGGGCCCGATGCAGATCCAGGGCAAGGCAGAGGGAAGGGGGACAGCAGCACGTTTCAGCTGGGCTGACAGGTGAAGGAAGGCCTATGGAAATACACAGGATTCACTCAGACAGTAACTCTGGGTAGAAGAAAAACAGATGTATCTGGGTACGCAGCAGAGAAAGGAACATCCCAAAAGCAATATGTGAAAAAGCAGTTACTGAGGATACAACAAATGAAGTGACATTTTCCTGTCTATCGAAATCTGGGCAGCAGGTCAAGGGAGGTGATTCTGCCCCTCTGCTCCCAGGGCTCTGCTCTGGGGAGACCCCCCTGCAGGGCTGGGGCCAGCTCTGGACTCCTCAGCACAGCAGAGACAGGGACCTGTTGGAGTGGGGCCAGAGGAGCCCCAGCAATGCTGGGAGGGCTGGAACCCCTCTGCTGAGAGGCCAGGCTGGGAGAGCTGGGGGGGTTCAGCCTGCAGAGGAGAAAGCTCTGGGGAGACCTTCTGGGGGCCTTTCAGGACTTCAAGGGACTGACAGAAAGATGGGGACAGACTTTTGAGCAGAGTCTGTTGGGAAAGGACAAGGGGGGATGGTTTGAAACTAAAAGAGGGAGATTGAGACTGGAGAGAAGGAAGAAATTTTTTACCCTGAGGGTGTGAGAGCCTGGCCCAGGCTGCCCAAAGAGGTGGTCGCTGCCCCATCCCTGGCACCATCCCAGGGGAGGTTGGCCGGGGCTCTGAGCACCCTGCTCTGGTTGCAGATGTCCCTGCTCCCTGCCGGGGGTTGGACTGGGTGAGCTTGAAAGGTCCCTTCCCACCCAGACCAGTCTGGGATTCTATGAAGTAAGCCTGCCTTTTATACTGTGTCCCTCTATAATGAGAACACATAAAAACCTCTTTCCTGTGCTAAAACCTCTTGCAGCAGCTCAGGCCAGCAGAGAGAATACGCAGCATATAAGACATAGAACATGTATTCTTTTTGTAACAAGCGTATTTACACTGAAAATATGTAAATTATTTGTCCATCATCCTGAGGTCAGATTTTTTTCCTCCTAAAGCCGTACAAGAAATCGTCACCTGGCTAATATTAACAACTTCTGTACTTATTAAAAATAGTAACTTGCACCCTGAGAGCAGAAGGCTTAGGGAATCAGTCACTCCCTGGAAAATCTACGCTTACTTTGCAAGAATGTATTTCAGATTCCTTAAAGGTGTTTATGTAACGTTAATTAAGAGATGAAAGATAATTTGATTATTAGCAAGGGAAAACACTGGTTATGTTATTGAAGGATACACTGTCTCAGACTGAGCGCTAATATGACCTCAAAGAACTAGTTTCAACAAGCCAGGTGGCAAGGACGTAGAGCTGATAGAACCATAAACCACATTAGCAATAATCTTTATAGTTTGACCTTGTAGGATTGAAATTTACACTAAATAGATTCAGTGAAAGTGAGAATATGCCTTCCTTCTTTCCCTTACACAACCTGACATATTGTTTATTGCATTTTAGACTGCCTATAGTAAAAGTTAATTCTACCCGAGTAGAGCAAACTTATTTGTTATTAGTAGGAAAGAGCCAGAAGTAATTTTGAAAACTGAATGAGGAGGAGAATCCTGACTCCAGTGAAGCTGGTGGAGTTCTAGCAGTAACTTAAATGCACCGCTGATTTAATGTAAATAGGCCAAATATGAGTAAACTGACAAAGAATGCGGAAGAAAACCTGACATACCTTAATTACTGAGAAAAAAAAAAGAAAGGCTGAGTATGGAACTTTACTTTGAATTATGTGCTCATTGTATTTTGAATTATTTCATGTGTACATCCTAAAATGATACTGTGAATGCCTGTGACATTTTTATTTCAAGAAACAGGAGAAAAACAGCTGAATGAACCTTTTAAGATGAGGCAGTCGATGCTGCGTCCTCTCGTGTGTCTGTACGTCCTTGTGGCTGTCCACGAGACAATGTGGGACTGCGGCTCTGCAAAAGAACGAGGTGAGCTTGTAAACTCTGTAGCTCAAACTGCCATCAGCTATAAACCTCTTTGCTTCTACTAGTTCCAACAGTTGAAAATCCTCCGTACAAGCTACCTATTCTTTCCAAACAGGTTCCAAAAGCCGTGTCACTGCCTATAAATAACCGTTATCATGTGAAATCTAAACCTTCCTGCCGGTAAGCAAGCACTCAGAAGAACAATGGATTATGCAAAATTAAGTCATATGAATCATTTTGCAAAATCTGACTTTTAAGTAGGTACAGGCACTTTATATATTATTCAGAGAACAGAAACGTTCCCTTACCTATCGTGCTATATTTAGGATTTTTCTTTTTTTTTTTTATGATGTGGAAATAAAAAGAGATGAAAGGATGCAAAAAAGCTGCTGCAAGGAGAGACAAAGGGAAGCTCAGTCCTAAAAAACAGAATGAAATTCTATTTGTCCCCGCTAATGCAATGTACATCGCTACGGCCAGGATCACCTCATGAGTAATTCTATTTCTCCCTTGAAGTCCAATTCCTAGAACTGTGTGGTTTGCCAGGAATTTCATTTTTTACCTCAGCAAAAATGATACTGTTTTACCTGCTCATCTTGTAAAAAACCCACCCCTCCACGGCCAAAAAAAAAGTAATAAATTATGGACAGCAATGATCCAAACACAAATACAAACTCCTTTGTGCATTGCCCTTGATAGACAGACAGTGCATCTTTAAACAAAGCTGTCCTTCCACGTTTGGTTTGTGAGTAGCCACACGAGTTCAGCGTTCGAGGCCAGGCCAAACCAACCGGTGCTCCTCGATGCAGCACCCGGACAAGCCGGACCCTGTCCTGGGGAAACCCCCCACCCCTCAGGCAGGCTCCCCCACCGCCGAGGAGGGGACACCGAGTCACACCCCCCCTCCAACTGCCCTTCCCCACCTGAGGGCTCCGACCCTCGGCGTCATGCATAGTCATATCTACCATATGGGAAAGTTCACTTCATCTCCTAAATCTTGTCACAGTGCCATCACT
>JAAGNO010014589.1:0-29658 GCA_033439905.1 Ceryle rudis
GGTGTGGGTTGGGAGGAACCTTAAAGATCATCCAGTTCCAACTCCCCTGCCAGGGGCAGGGACACCTCTCACTAGAACAGTTTGCTCAAAACCCCATCCAGCCTGACCTTGAACACTTCCAGGGATGGGGCATCCACAGCTTCTCCGGGCACCCCGTGCCAGTGGCTCACCTCCCTCACAATGAAGAATGTCTTCCTTATATCAAATCTAAATCTACTCTCAGTCTGAAACCGTTACCCCTCATCCTATCTCTACACTCCCTGATGAAGGGTTCCTCCCCACCCTTCCTGTAGGCTCCTTTAAGTACTGGAAGGCTGCTATAAGGTCTTCCCAGAGCCTGGTCTTCTCCAGGCTGAACAACCACAACTCTTGTCAGGCTTGTCCTGATGGGAGAGGTGCTTCAGCCCCTTGGTCATCTTCATGGCCCACCTGTCTATAAAATGCAATGTACATAAAAATGCTTGCCTTCTGACAGGGTTATTCTTACCAACCCCTATAGCAGGGTGCATGTACAAATTTAGTAGAAAGCAACTTTCTCACAAGGCTGGGGATACCCATATGAAGCAGATTTTGTTAGCTTTCCTATGTCTCATTGCTGCAGTCCCAGGCGAGTGGTGATGTGTACATACAGATCACCCACAGCTTTCAGACTGAGGACCACAACAGGTAAACAGCAGGGCAAATGGGTTTTGTTTCATCCTGGGTTTATGAAAATCCTGCTTGAAAATGGATGAAAAACCAATCTGAAAAATGGTTTTTTTTAGTTTCCTTTTTCCAGACAGTAGAGTGATGTCACTGGTTTCCTCCTCCTTGATGGTGTCAAAGCACAAACCTGTTAGTTTCCTACCTATAAGATGACTTCTTCCAAGCCTTTCAGACTTTGAGCTAGGGACACCCACCCTGCAGCCATGGCATAATCCTGTGTCTGAGCCACGTCCCTGCTCCTTTTTTGCTTGCAGGTGCAGGAGCAGGAGCAGGAGCAGCGGGGTTTTCCACAGTGGCCTTGACAGCATGCTTTCTCTGGAGCATGACTTGCCTCACTGGAGCAAGATCCCAAACCTAGAGGAATAAAATTGTACCTTTGTGTGAAGTAGGGAAGCCGTGAGGACCTGAAAAGAGTACTCCTTTCTTATATAGTTTTGCTCTTAGTAGCAAAGAGCCTGATTCCTTTTCTTCCCCCATCTTTCATCGCTTTAAATTCTGTAAGATGTCTTCTACCTTTTTTTTCCAGGCCAGTTTAATCAGTTTTCTCTTCACTCTGTTGAATTTAACGGAATGTTTAACCATCTAAGCAAATAAAGATGAGGATACATAGATAGGGCAACTGTGGCCACAGTCCTTTCCTTTTTCATTACAATCTCCTCCTCATTATAAATGCATGTCAACAACAGCGTCGTGAACTGGTACATTCTTCAGTTTGTTTCCCATGTGTTTGTGCACAGTGTGGGATAGCATAGCTGGGCAGCCTAAGGAATAGTGGACAGCGTGGCTTCAGATGGTGCTGCCGAGAGGTTTGTAGCTGCTTTCCAAGATCACACTTCTGTCTGAAAAAAAGCTGCTAAATTACTCACTGAAAATGGTACCCCTGGCCATGGCCTGCACATATTTATCTGCTCTCATAATTGTTTGGGTTCACAGGCATGTCATTAAGCTAACTCCTTCCCCCATCAAAGCAACCTTAGTATCAGATTAGATCTCTTCCAAACTGCTGGAACTACTTAAATAAATGTTGTTCTCTATTCTTGCATCTGCCTTTTCCTCCTTTGCAAAAACTTCCAACATTTGCGGGAAGGGATAAAACCCAAAATATTACTATTGTTGGACAGCCCACGTGAGACGTGCAGAGGAATACGTGTTCATTCCAGCTCTCTGTAAGCACCCCTGAAATAGCGACCGGAGCTTTTCTGAAGGCTTAACTTCTTGCCAAGAATGAGGCAGGGCAGCTTTACATCTGGAATGGTGCAAGCAGTAGCGAGCGGTGCAGTACAGTGTTGTCATCTGTGGACACAGTAATGCTGAGCGCTGGCTCTTGCAGGATGGCGTCCAGATTTGGAGTAGAAGCACAACACGGCACGAGGTGGTAGTCAGAGAAGGGATTCTTTGCTATCTCTTTGGTTGTTCAGCCAAAAGTGACAGCCTGAGCAATAGGTTTAAATTGCTGTAAAAATCTAACCAAAATTTAAGCAGACTGTAAAAATTTAGAAGTGGGTTTCTCCAGAACTGATGTCACTGGAAGGTCTCACCATGGCTCATCCACCTTTGCTGCAGGTGTCAGTGTAAGATCATGATACGTGCCTGAATACTTTTGCTGTCTTCTGTGGTGAGCCTAAAGATGAATCACAAACCACGTATCAAATTTCTGTAAGCATCTGTGAATCATTTGAATACATTAAGTTATGTGGGATCTGACCTATGATTTCTGCTCTTCACCTCTGAGTAGAATTAACTCACTGAATTTCAGTGAAAGTTTCACCACTTCCTCTTGTTGCACAAATCTGATCTCTATGTCCACTGTGAGCATTCTGAGTGGACAACTACTGCCCTGAAGAGGACAGTGTGGGTTTAGCTGCTGTAGTTGATTCACCATCTTCTGTAGCAGCTATGGTGTAGAAGACTTGGAAAATACTGTTCAAGAATATGGTGTTTCTTTATAAATACTCTTTAATAAATCTTTTTTTTTTTCCTTCTAATGACAGGTCAAATGCCAAGACTTTCTAAGGTCAATCTTTTTACTTTGTTCAGTCTCTGGATGGAACTCTTTCCCTCAGCTGAACAACAGAAAAAATCACAGGTAAAATGTCCGTGTTTATGGTTAGTTGGTCTTTCTGAACAGATGCTAGTAGCTCCAGCAGTGAATTTAACCTCACTGCTCTTTAAATGACAGGTAGTCCGGGGGGGGGAGGGCGGGGGAAAGGGTGATAAACATTTCTCAGATACTTCTTAGAAGAAAATCCACTGCTGGGAGAAAAAAAGCAAAATGGTTAAATGGCACACTAGCTCTGAGAGACTTTGAAAGGCAAGGCATTCCCCTGACAGGTGAAACAAACAGTAAAAAATGCTGCTGAAGATCGGAACAAAGGAGGTGTGGTGTATACCGTGCACCTTGTAGTATATATATACTAATCATAACTTCAAAATCAGGCTGCTCGGTGGTGTAGAGATACTCTTTAAAATATCGACGTTCCTGTTGCAGAAGAGGCCTCTGATACCATGGAGGGGCGCGGAGCTACTTAACATTTGCTGATCAAGAACTAGCTTAGTGACAATGAAATAAGCTGTCCTGGAGAACGGGTCTTCTAAACAGCTGCCAGTTACACTTCAAAGTAGCGGGGCATTTTCAGAGCAAGGATGGACCAGGGTGTTTCCTTCTGTGATCAGAGTTCTAACTGTGCTCTTTAAAATGATTACTACTTTGTGCTAAGATCCATAGCATAGGTATCAGCCAGGACAAGAAGAGATAGGATAATAATCTGATTGAAAATAAGGCCTAATATTCGGAGCTTGGCATGTCCCACATTAGATCTGAAAGAGGGGTAACTGAGCAGCACCATACAGGCTTCAAAAGTGATTTCAAATTTAGTAGTTCAGATAGGAATGGCTCTTGGGTTATAGGTAGGGCTTTAGTACAGCCTCATTTCTGTAACTGCAAAGAAACTGAATAATTTACACACCTAAGGCAGCAGTGTTCTGGTGGAAGCTGGACTGCACAATAGGATCTGTTTCATCAGCTTCATCAAACTAGCCTGGATCCAATTTCCTCACAATACACCGGAATCCAGATGTAAGCTCTTATCTGTGGCATGCAGACTTTTTCCATGGAAAACTCTGTAGAACCAGGATTCCTTTCTATAAATGAAGAGACAGAAATAAAGCTAGAGAAGCTGTTGGCTCCCAGGATGGCTAAGCTTAAGACAGAAATTAAGTTAATGAGTGTTTCCAGATGCTGGATGATTCAGAGGGATTTTCAGCTATAATTGTCAGAATTCTCTGCAGTGCTCCTGGGTTTTGTTACGGGCAAAGCAATAACCAGAAAAATCAGGAAATTATGACAAGTCCCTGTTTGAAGTTTGACAGGGGCACAGCACTCTGTTATTAACGTGTACATGAAGAAACCACCAAAAGAAAAAATACATACACTGTTTAGGGGAAGTGTAACAGAGATTGTTCAATGATTCATATCACAGTTTGTACTAAAGAGCTATGTGCTCTGATCCTGGCTGATTACTGTTACCCAAGAAAGAGCTGTAATATCTCTATGGACTTGATGTTGGGGAAAACAAAAAAGTAAAATAATAATAGCAATGCACTTTTCTGTAGGTAAAGAAGAGTGGTCTAGCTGTGGTGAAAAACATGAAGATTATTGGTCTTCATTGTTCCAGTACAGATTTGCACGCTGGCCAGATTGCACTCATTAAACATGGATCAAGACTTAAAAACTGTGATCTTTATTTTTCCAGAAAGCCATGTTCAACTTGTTTAAAAATGATTGTAAACGGTAAGCAATAACTGTAGTAGAGTAGAAGTAAATGTTATGCTTGTGATTGGTGGTATCAGAAAATCTTTTTTCCCTTTGGACTGTCCCAGCTGCGAATGCCAGTCCCTAACTTGTGTAGCCTGCACTGGTATTTTCCACGAGGCTGAAAAGAGTATTGAATGTACATTTTCTAGAGCTGGTGATCAAGAAACTAGGGTTTGCTACTGAGACCTCATTTCTCTGTGTAAACATTTTTACTGGAGGTGCTTGTCTCATGTTTGGGATGCACTGATGGGATTCTGACATAGCTGATGCATTTTGCCAGAGCAAGCCTAAGCCTGATGCTAGATTGCTGTGTTTTACCTTGCCCTCCTGTGGCTTCTCAGTGGCACCAGAGGAAGGCTGGCGGGGTTTTTTTGTAGAAATCACAGGGAGTAGTTTAGGGTTTCCTTTCCCCAAGTGAGTCGAAGGCAAATCAGATTATTCCCCCACTTTTTGTGTGTGGTGTTAATTTAGCTCTTGTAGGTAAGATACAAATTGTAGGTAAGATGCAAAATTAGTCTTGGAATTTAGGAAACTCCAATTTTTGTCTATAGTCTGATTAACAAGTGTGATAAGCTTTCGATACTCTTGATATGTACTAGCATTTTTGTTGTCCAGACACCCCTTAAGCAGCACTCAGGGCATTAAAGGAGTGAAACCGGAGTTAATCAGTAGTACGTTGAATATGAGGTTTATGTTCCACTGTACTTGCATAGTTCCTTCTGCTGCATTATCTTCTCTTCCAGCTGGGGTGAACAGGATTTCTTACTGGCCTGCAGATCCTGAAATGAGTTTGCAGAATGAGGCATCCAATCCCATGACTACTGATGATGCAAAGCTAGATGCCAAAGCAGTAGAAAGACTGAAGTCAAACAGTCGTGCTCGTGTCTGTGTGTTGCTTCAGCCCTTGGTGTGCTATATGATGCAATTTGTTGAAGAAACTTCCACCAAGTTTGATTTTATTCAAAAAATAGCAAGATCTCAGCCTGACTCGAATACTGACTTTTATACTGCGTGTAGACAAGAGAAAATAAAGGAGTATGAAAGTTTATTCCTAATTTCAAACGAGGAAATGCACAAGCAAATATTGATGACAATAGGACTGGAGAACCTCTGTGAAAATCCATACTTCAGCAACCTTAGGCAAAATATGAAAGATCTTGTCTTGGTCTTGGCAACAGTGGCTGCCAGTGTCCCTGTCTTTGGAGGCTTTGGATTCTACAACAGTGAATCGTGGCGAACAAATGAAACAGACCATCAGGGCTTGCCCCAAGACATTGCAAGGCACTGTATGATACAAGCCAGACTGCTTGCATACCGGACAGGTGAGTTGTTACTGTAGGGGAAGAAGAATAGGCCTCATGAGTAGAGAGCAAGTTCCTGACATCAGTCTTCCTGCTTCCAAATACTTCCTGGAGAAGGCTGCTGAATTCAATTCCTACATCTGTGAAGCAGGAGCAGCAGTAGTAGTAAAAAATCCATGGGGGTACATACTACCGTGTGTAATAGCCCTGAGCTTTCCAAGAGAAAACCAGGGCAGGCGTTTCACATACAGTGCTAGCAAAGCCTGCCGTGACAACACGTCCAACACCTATCTGCAAATAGAATACGATGATACTTAAATTCTTCAAGCTGCTCTGAAGATCTTTGTTTATGGAGGCTTCACAAGCTGGTTCTGTGCCCTGTGATAGGATGAGGGGCAACAGACACAAACTGGAATGCAGGAAGTTCCACCTCAACATGAGGAAAAGCTTAGTTACAGTGAGGGTGACAGAGCCTGGAACAGGCTGCCCAGAGAGGTTGTGGAGTCTCCTCTAGAGACTTTCAATACCCCCCTGGGTCTGTTCCTGTGTGGCCTGCCCTTGCTGATCCTGCACTGGCAAGTGGGCTGGACTAGATGATCTCCAGAGGTCCCTTCCAACCCCTGCCATTCTGTGATTCTCTGATATTATGATTCTGTTATCACGTAAATGCCAGGACTTTAAGCATATGACTTCAAACCTTTTAATCTTCCTGCATTTCTTTCTCCTGTCCAAGAAGCAACAATGAATGTTATTCCTTACTCTAGGATGTCATACGTTAATGTATAGGTAACTCAGAAGTGCTTTGTTTTGTTATTTACTGCTAAAATGTTATGTATTTTAGAGGACCACAAAACGGGAGTCGGAGCTATTATTTGGGCAGAAGAAAAATCAGTAAGTATTGAAAAAGTTACTTTTCTTTGCATTCACAATCCATACACTCGCATCTGCTTTGAGCTTGTTATTTTGCTTTTAAGTTTATGCAGTTGCATTTTTCACACACACGCAGGGCACTACAGAAAGCTTCCACTTCTCGTTCTTTAGTAACCAAGTTCCTGACTTGTTCATTGGTTTTTTGTCAAGATGAAAGGGAAGTCTAAATGAGTTTAGTAACTGCCATAGCACTCTGCCTAGCTTTTCAGGGTGCCTGCTTCCCTAGTCAGTTATCCAGGTGCCCTGGCCTGCAGCACGTGCACACTGCGCTGTCCCGCTTCGCAGACCTTTTTTTGAGAGGTCTCGGTGCAGTCATAGCCCGACAATCCCTTGAGGGTTTTTGCTGCAGCTGAAATGCTGCGCTGGTTTTAGCACATTCCTTTTTGGATCAGTGGTATTTTTCTACAAATGTTGTTAACTGTGCTTTTCCCCAGCCAAACAGAAAGGTTTTATTTTTTATGTCTTTAATTATACACATTACCGATCCCAAGAAGGCTCATTCTTCGTGCAGCTGCAGCACGGTCTTCATTTGTTTTTAGCACTTCCATCATCAGCTGCTTTATTGCTGTTTTGTTTCTTGTTCTGATTGCAATCGTGGATTGCTACTCGGTCAGCTCAGTGGTCACTGGGTCTGTTGAGACACAAGTGAAACAGTCGCTGGCACATCAGGGACTGACTCCATCTGGCTTTAATTTTGTACAGCAGAAAGGCTCAAGGACTAAATCCTCATGACTTTTTGTTCTTGCTATCAGTATTACTTGCTATAAGGAAAGCCTCTAAAGCCTGGTGCAGTGTGTCTGTGGTGTTAGGGTTTGCCCGTGTGGCTCTTACGGAGCTTAATGGCAAAGCTCCATAGGGACACAAAGCAGTTAGCAAGAGCTGAGTTCTCTTTCAACTGCTGTAACTTGGCCCGAACTGTTAATGTGGATGTGCATACACTGCACAACACTTTGAGTTAATACTTGGTTTAAATGTCATGCTGTGCTTACTGTTGCAGAGAAGCTGTGATGGAACAGGAGCAATGTATTTTGTAGGCTGTGGTTACAATGCCTTTCCTGTTGGATCTGAATATGCTGATTTTCCACACATGGATGATAAACAAAAGGATCGGGAAATCAGGAAGTTCAGATACATTATACACGCGGAGCAGAACGCCTTGACATTCAGGTAATGGCTTTATTTTTACCACAGAAGAGAATGAGGCAGTTCAGAAACAACTGCATGACAAATGTCACTTTGATGAAGTGTGGATTGCAGTCACGGTCTTGTTTATGCCTGTGATGCAGAACTTGGATGTTCATGGACACAGGCAGCTCCTGGGGTTTCTTCAATCTTCTTAAGTGCACTTGGTTTTTAAAGGATATTCACTCCGGTGCATGACAGCTACCCTTCAGATACAAACCACTGCCTCTGCTTCCTCTTAGGAGCATGCTATGACCTGAAATACAGAAGTGTGGCAATTGTTGGGGCTTCTGACAGTGAGAGGTGTGGAGAAGCAGGATGGGCATTTTGCTCCCAGACAGTAAAACCAGACAAGATGTCACTGTGTACTTGGGCTCTGAAGTAGGAATAAGTTGCTTCTGAAAGTAGCTAACACTTCTTTTCTTGCTCTTGTGAGGTATCAAAGAGTGTCACCATTCAAAACTATCAAGTTAGAAACTCTGAAGTTCTATTTTCTGACTACTTGCAGGTGTCAAGAAATAAAGCCTGATGAGAGAAGCATGATATTTGTGACAAAATGTCCATGTGACGAATGTGTCCCTTTAATCAAAGGGGCTGGTATCAAGCAGATCTACGCAGGAGATATTGATGCTGGAAAAAAGAAAGCAGACATATCCTATATGAAGTTTGGTGAACTTGAAGGTGTGAGCAAATTTACAGTAAGTGTCTAGGTTTATTATATTGTAAAAGCTCTGGGCAGCACTGGGAGGAGGGGGGAGTGAGCAGCCATCTGCAGCCACCGTAGAGGAATGGGGGCTTTGTGCTGTTACGTGAGTGGGATCGAGGGGTTGCTCTGGTGGGACACTGGGGAGAAGTGCTGTGCCATAGGCCACGTGGTGGGGCCAAGCTTGTCTGTTTTCTGTAATTTCCTTGCAGATTTCCCTCTGACTCCTGCCTGTTGTTTGAGGTGGTCTTTTCACACTCTGAAGTTCTTTCCAAGCCTCCCTGTCACAGCTTAGCAGCTGATGTGGGAGATCACTGTGTGATTTTTGTAGACCCTTCCAGCAGCTGCTGAAAGAGCTGCGTGGAGTTTTGAAGGTGGCCAAGTGCACCTGCACTCAGGGTGCTGACCATGGCAAAGTGCAGCACCGTTGGTCTGAGCAGGCTCCTTTCTCCTCGAGGGAGTGAATGGCCACACATCCCTTCATAGCTTTCTATCCTCAGAACAAGTGTGTGTTGGAGGGGAAGCCCTTCATCTCCCACCTCACCCCAGTCATGCCTGATAGTGAAGGACTGTAGGGTACTTTTTCTTTGCACCTTCTTCTGTCTTCTAGAATAAATAAACTTTTTCTTCTTCTTCTTTTACCAGTGGCAACTAAATCCGTTGCACACTAATGCCCTTGAATTCCATGACCCCACAGCCAGGGAAAGTAAGTATTTTTTTATTCATTCATTTCATTCATTAATTCATTTTATGACTGAAGTCAGTAAGTGAGATCACATTTTAAACAAACCAGAATCCCTCTAGGATTGATTGCTCTTAATTAATCTTGAGTTCAATTAGTTAAAATTTTGCCATTAGTTAAATTTTGCTATGAAATCTTCTCTGAGCTTTTTGAATAGATGAACTAATAGTAAGTCAACAACACAAGCTTGTTTAAACAAATGCTTGGCCCTGGTACACGTTAGAGAATCTAGTAATGCTATTTTCAAGGGCAGCAATGTGCTGGTTTGCACGTGGATCATTTCAGACTACTTTAGCGTGTTAAATTTTGTTCTATAAAGATGAACACTTGCATTATGTTCTATAAAGAGTGCCATTCTTCTTTTCCAGAGAAATGGGACTCCTCCAAGTCATTTAAATATGTTCCGTAGAACATTTCAGTGCTGCTTTTATGAGGTAGAATCTATGCCAGTGCTTTTCAATCAACATTTATCTTTGTATATAGACAAAAAGGCCACCAAATCCTTGTCGACCTGTGCTCCTGTAGTAAGGGAGCTGTCATCTTCTGAAAACAGAGTTTAGGTGAGTCTTGTGTTGAAGACTTTTATGCTACAAAAGGGGCCCATGATCAGCATCTACTGTCAGCTATCAGTCCTTAAAATGTTTCTCATCTAGACAGGAAAATAATGTAGAAAAAAAATAGCTAAATAATTTTTGTGCCTCAAGCACGAAGTTCTGGAGCGTAAAGATAGGGAGCTGGCAGTTACTCAAAGCATTGAGCACTGTGCTCGGAGCATAGAAAAGACTGAAGGTGGCTTTTGTAGCACATGAATAGCCATGTACTACAAGCTAATTCCTAACACGTAGTGAGCTAGATTAGTGGAGAAGTCTCTTTGTTGGAGATTTCCTTATGAGTTATGAGGAAAGGGGAGTGGGAAGGGCTCAGAGTAGTGTTTATGACATTAGTAATCACTACAAAATGTTAGGGCTTGTTTGTCCCTCTCTCTGCTAAGGGTTTTTAAACCCAGCTGGAGGAAGATTCCTCCCAGAGTACTTTGAAAACCACTAACAGGGCTTACTTTTCTAACAGTGTTTTCTTTGAGATGATTTTATTTTCAACACTGAACTGTTTAAGTTGCTATTATTCTTACTATGTCTCTTTTACTATGATTATTGCATCTTCCTGTGGATGGGGAGGAAGACAAGCTCCCCCACCCGGTGGCATTCCAGTGGGCCTGGATGTGTTGAGTATTTAGACATTCTTACTATTGTATTTACGCTTCCCACATGGTTTTTTTTTCCTTTAGATGGAGTCCAGAAAACAAAATCCCTAGATGACCAGCAGCACCAAAACAAGAAACTGTGTCTTGGTCACTGCTGAATAATGAAGCACTTCTGCAGTCTTGCTCTGTACTTTTTATAATGCAGCCTGTTTGCACTTTCAAATAAGGAAGAGTTTTATTTATTGTTTGGAAAAGTAATTTTTAGAATAAGTTTATTTATGATGTCTTAAATGTTTTACAGACTTACCTGAAGGTCTTTTTAATTTAGAAGGTCCTGGGGAAAAAAAAAATGCTGCTTGTATTTTCTGTGAAAGTAACTGGGTGGCTAATCATCATTAATGTAATTTGAAAAAAGAAATACTGGAAGTTCATTTCTGGTAGATCAGAGTAATAAAAATGGGATCTCTTTTGCTTGGTGTATGGGTGGAGGGAATGGGTTTCTAAGTTCTGGACTAGCAGAATGCAGAAAAAAGCCCTAGTACAATTGTCAAGGGAATCTTCTAGGAAATGGTACATAACTAATCACTAGCAATTATTCCTGTTCCTGAAAGTGGCTTTTGCTTCCCAGTCTGCTTGTATAAAGGAGACAAAGCCCTTGGGACAGCAGTTGTTGCTAGGAAAGTGATTTGGAGCTCAAGCTTGTCTTTCATAATAACCTCTTCCAAGTACCACAGCAGCAGAGCTGGTTTGTTTTGTGATATTTGCATTGCTGCTCTGAGTGCTTCCTCAAGTGCAACCCATCTGAATTAATGGAGACAAAGATTAGCTTTGGTTTTTCTCAGCTTCTGGGTGCACACATAAAAGAATTTGGTTGTATGCATCTCACTGGTCCCTACATACTATGTGAAGATCTCTCATGTTTAGGCTTTGTTAATCTTCACTAATAGGCTTCTAGGACTACAGGAGCTAATAAAATGCTCGATGTCCTATTGTTTCTTAGCATGATCTATCCCAGTGGAATAGCCTGAATCTTTTCAGGTGACAGTCTCTTGGATGACTGCACACGGAGCATGGGTGACATTAAAACAGCCAGCAAAACTCCAGTCTAACATTGTTGCTAGTTTTGAGAGGGTGCTGGGTAGACAGTGGGTAACCAGATCAGAGAGTTGTACCCAGCATCACTTAAGAGGTTACTGTCCTAACTCCCACCCGTCCGCTGCTTTGAATATGACCTCTAGCTGTTTGTTGTACCAGACGTTCCAAGACTTTTGAGTTCACTCCTCTGCTGAACTCTCAAGTGCAAACACCTTAAACCTTTTGCTCCTGCTGCTGGTAGGATGTATAGATGGCTTCTTCTCAGCTCCTTAATGCGTCTTGTCTTTGCTGCCCTCCTTCAAGTCCTGGAAGGGGGTCATGTCTTAAGATGCTGCTGCAGGTTCTTTTAGGCTATTTAGCCTATTTCTTTTAGGCTTTGGAAAACGTTGGAACTAGATAGCAAAGCTGCGATTGGATAGTGTGCAAAGCATCCTTAACGTGCCATTAATTATATGGAATCTGTTCTCACCCAGTTTGGCTACTGGTCCTGTAATTTAAGGCACAGATCTTCACGCGTGGAGCTGCATCAAGAAGCTGAGATTCCCCATGGCTCTTAGTATAACTTCATTCTTGAGTACCTGGACTTTGTAACTGGGAAATGCTTCTATCCTCTTGCCACTGTGAGAATTGACTCTCGCTGGAGCTGGAGAAGCTACTGTTTCTCTCAGCCTAGTTGGATTGAAGGCTACTCTAGGGCTGCTGGTTGAGTGCGGTACATGCAGAGTTAGCAGCAGAATTTTCAGCAGGCAAGCAGCTGACCTGCACCGCCGCGGTCTTGCTGAGCAGGGTGCGTGCAGCTTCCTTTCCCAGGAGCAGGTGGTGAATGAAGGAGAAGAATCTTGACCCTGTTTGTCAACAGAGGGAAGGATCCCGAAGTCCATTTTTGGATCAGGCCCCAAAAGAATGCTCTTTCACAGTAGCTCATGAGGAAATCGCTGAACTGCCACTTCACCGGGTCACGTAATCTAGTGTGGAGGAACCCAGGTCCTGAACCTAGGACTGGCAGATCCAGCTGCAAGAGCTCTATGCCTCACCCGACCGAGTCAGAGTCCGGGGCCTGGGGATTATGTTACTGGTCTGGATGTTGTACAAACCTCAGAAAGATGGGTTTTTTCCTCTTATCTAGGATTATATAACGTCATTGTTTGTAACTTCCATATGAAGTTGAAGTCAAATGTTGGTGTTTCATAAACAAGACTATAATCTGTTTTAAAAATCATAAATATTTTACTTTGGCTTATTTCCCTTCACTTTCTGTAAGCATCTTGTGTTAGAATCATTACTCTTGGCTTTTTCTACAGATCAGAAGAACACTGTCCAGATTAAAAAGTCCACCCCACCTCACCCATTGAAACCTTCTTGTTTCTATAATCCATTGGCAATGCTCTTCCACTTGAGGTAGAAGCAGGGAAAAAAAAACAGGGATGGGTTTAAGGTCCCTTCAAGTCCTATACTGGTCAGTCAGCTGCTGTCAAAATCGGGAAAGAAGGAACAGCTGAAATTGGAAAGTCCTTGAAACATCTTAGGTGACCTGGGCACATGGAGAAGTAAATCAAGATACGAGTCAAATACCACACACGTTAAATAACCACACTGCAGCGAATGTTTGCTGGCAACAGGTACTTCGTGAGCAGCTAAGATTCTACCTTTACTTTTTATCATTTTTTTTAAAAGGGAGGATTTTTTGTACAAAATTTTCTGTGAAACTTGGAATTGCCTGTAAAGCTGAAGGCTTAGGAGTCTGGCTTTATTTCTGGCTTGCTGCATTTCTAGAGATTCCTCCAGAGGCTAACAAATTTCTGGTTATCGGTATAACCCTACTTCTTTAATGCTTGCTGGGATTACAAAGAGTCTTTATCCTGGCCAACAGGAACTGTGTGTGAACGGGGTTTCTCTCAACCCATGGACTCTGCGGGCGCTGCTCTGCACGTCATCTGCTTACCAGGGATAGCCACGGAAGATTGGACATCTCCTGCAGTGCTTATCTTGCAAGCAAACTTTAAGATGTTTGTTTCTTACCTAAAAATGACAATGTATTTAAAACTAAGAAACGTAAAAGTTATATATTTTATATATTGTATGAAATTCCATATGCACTTTGGGTCTTTTCCATTCATTTCACAGCAGTCCTTTTAATTGCAGGTTTTAGCTATCAGTTATCATTTGGGCTCTTGACTGAGGATTACAGAAATTCTCTGTTAATTGTCTGCCTTACAGCAAAACATGTTTTCTGCTAATAAATTAATCTGACAGTAAGTACTGAAGTGTATTTTTAAATGCTTTGGGTTATTGAAATGCTCACACCCTTTACTGGCCCGGTGCTCCTCCAGTCCCAGCCGTTTGCTGAGCCGCATCGCCTCCCTCTGCTCTGCCTGAAGAATTTGTCTCAACATGAGACTCCCTCCTGCCAGCCTGGGGGGAGGGCCGGGATCCCCTCCCTCCGTCCTGCGAGGAGCATTAAGGAGCAGGAGCGTTAATTCCCTCAGAGAGTTACGAATGGCCTCAGGGGGGACTGCCTGAGCTGCCACCTCCACAGCCAGTGCTTCTTGGTTGGCAAGGATAGAATTGGTGAAGCTTTGACCATTGGTGCTTGCTGCGACTTCTGCCTTGCCCTCCTGGGCTGCCTGTACGGCTGTGCGCAGGTGTCTTGCTTCAGAGTCACTGCAGAGGGGGATCGCTGTGCTTGGGGGCAACAGCTGCACTGGTCATGAAACAAAACTCTGAGCTTCCAAACCCCCTTGCTTTCTAACGCTCCTCCCCGAGGCGGGAGTAAGGCTGGGTAAGGTTCAGGCTGGATATTAGGAAGGATTTCTTTACTGAAAGGGTTGTCAGGCATTGGAACAGCCTGCCCAGGCAGGAGGTGGAGTCACCATCTTTGGAGGTGTTGAAGAGCCGGGGAGATGTTGTGCTTAGGGACACGGTTTAGTGGTTTTGATAGGGCTGGGAATAAGGTTGGACTTGATGATCTTGAAGGTCTCTTCCAGCCAGAACTATTCTATGATCCTCTTCTGTGCTTATCTTGATGTCTCTGGTCCCCGTTATCACGGGTACTCAGGCTTAATGAACCATCTCAAGGCTGGTTTGATTTTTACTGGCAAGAAGTTGTATGTTTCTCATTTTTAACTCTTCCTAATAGATGACTAAACTATGCAAGTGAGGCTAGAAATCCAAGTAAAGCTACTGTATAACACAATAAAAAAATACAAGTAAAGATACACTGGTAAAACTTCTGTGTATCAAGTGAGGGATGACCAGGGATAGCAATCCTTTCAGTCAGCTGAAGGGGTCCGAGTTCATAGCATGGAGCAAGTGATGCCGAAGACCTGACCCATCAGGGGTTTGACTTCCACCTAGTTTTAGCCCGGGCATGTGGTCTGAAGGCCTGTTAGCCAACGGAGTGCACTAGGGATGCCTACAGTTCATTTGCCCATTTAACTTCACCTGAAAGGAATGCATTCAGTGCGCTCCAGGACTGGCCTGTGTCACAGAGCCACACACAGTAAGCGAGGCCAGATGGGACATGCCTTTCAGAAGTGCTCTTGAACTACAGTGTCGTGTCGATACACAGTGAGCCGTCAGTGGGATGTAGTCAGCCAGGGTGGCAATGGGACAGGCTTCCCAGAGCTATGTTTATTGTGGGAACTACTCTGAAAAACTTTGCTGTCCTCTAAATAGATTTTGTTTCAGCCACTCCGCCCACGAACCAGAAAAGCAAAGAAGCCAGATGGAGTGTGACGATTTACTTTGCAGGTACCAGGCGGAATGTGCAGCTCAGCTCAGTTTTATTCCCTCTTTGAAGGGGAAGGGGGAAAGTGAGCACCGGACACCTTCCACTGGAACCCACCTCCTGGCAACGTGAGGTCCCGGAGAAGGAGCCATCACCTTTGTGCCGTGCCAAAAGGGTCTCTTGAAACTCGGAGCGCTGAAGTCGCTCTGTGACGGGCAGTATTGGTCACGGCTGCTGCCGGGGACAAATCCCGCAGCCCCAGGGCGAGCAGGCGAAGAGCAGCCCCGCAAAGGCTTCGCCGCGGGAAGAGAAGAGGCGAAGAGCTGCTGAGCCGAGTCTGTGCCTGGCTTAACAAGCCTGAGCCAGAGAAGGCTCCTCAGTTTCGCTTCCTGGCTCTAAACTGGGGCTGTTCCGCCTTCATTGCGGCAAGAAGCGGCCGTGAGAGGGGGCTGTTCGCAGGGAAATAGGCCCCGGCGAGGCTGCGGGGAGAGGGACCCCCTCCCCGCCCGGCTCCCCGCGGGGCTCCTGCTTTCGCTTGCAGCTGCTCTGCCCCTGGGCGGGGAGCCAGTGTCCGCACGTCTAGCACGGCAGGGATGTGATTGCCCATCAGTATTGCAACAGATACCCAGAGAACGCTGCTGCTGCTGCTGGTGCTGCTGCTGCTGCTGCTTCAGACAGCAGACGGTGAAGGGGCGCCGATGCTCGTTGTAAATGCCAGAACACTTGAGACAGCTCTAAACTCATAAATAGGAAGGAGAAAAAAAGGAAAACGGGTCTGTCGTGCCTGTCACGGAGGTTGGTTGACTGGCAGCAGCACAGGCTTAACCGTGTTAGGGCCAGGAGCAGGCATGCAGCTGAAGCGCTGAGCACGGCTTTTTCTCTGGGGTATTTCGCAGTGTGGCTTTTACCTTCTGCACTCCAAGTATTGTCTGTTCGTGCCTAAAATTTTCCACTTCACTTCTCTGAGGAGCCAGGCTCTGCCTAGGCACTGGGTGTCCTGAAGCTCCGGGGCCGCTGTGCGTTCTCCTCACCGTTGAATGGATGGGGTCTGTTCCAGCTTGGATGTAGATGGTCCTTCTGCAATGTGTTAAGCCCTGGCACTACAGAGGTATGTTAGCAACAATGAAGCCTTTGCAATCTACCCGAGTTTTTTTCCTCTTCCTTCATCTTCATTGCTCAACTATCTTTACTTTCAGTCTCTAGTGAGGTCACCTCATCGCTTCACCAGTAATTTTTCCCCCAGGGCAGATAAATTTCTAACTTGGAGGAAAAAATAAGGGGTTGAAGAAGCCTGGGGAAACCATGAAGAGTAACTTCAGCAAGAGCCAAGCCTTAGGAGTACATTGCACAAATGCCAGCAGAGACACATAACCCGCCTCCCCCCCTGTCAAATGGCTTTTCATAAATACTGAAAGATGTATGTACAGTAGTATCAAGGCCAAGTATGTTCACCTGCCCTTGGTCTTTTATTCCCACCACGGGCCAGGACAGATTTAGCTTGAGAAAACAAAACCCAGTAGAAGCAGAAGAGCTTAGCTGCGTGGCTAGAAGTGGTATTTGTTAGCAGGAGAGATGGGTCTTTTGTTGGAATGAACAGATGTCTCTCCTCCCTCTGCAGTGCCTGTTGTCCCCTGGGACATTCTGCTTTCTTGCCTGCCAGAAGGCCTGTCCTCAGCGTTGCTTTCCTTTGAGCCTTGGACAGGAAGCACAAGCCATTGGTGTCAGCCCACGGGCGAGAACCTGCTCTATGCCATGAGCTAATTGTGGCTCTGCCCTTGACACTCCTCAGGGCACAAGACGAGTAGGTCTGTGAATATCATTTTTTTTTCCCCTTTAAAATGGGGAGGAGGTGTCTTTCTCCACTTCCCCACAGAAGTTCGTGAGATCTTCTCCCTGCAGGCTCCTGCTTGTCCTACGCACGCAGAGCCCGTTGGCCATCTGACCATCTGCCTGAGCAAATGACGGGTTCGTTTGCTCCCGGCGAGGCGCCGGGGCAGGGCTGTGCCTGGGTGTGCCACCTGCTGCAGTGCCAGCGCCACCGGCGTGTTTGCTCTGAACAGATGCGCCGGGCTCTGCTTTAACACGGGTATTTTTAAATCCCCTCCAAACCCCGTGAAGCCAGCTGTTCTACAAGTGACTTGAAGGGCATTGCCAAAGCTGTGCCTTAGCAGAGGTAACGCAGGCAGCAATTTGGCAGTAAAAGGTCTCTCTCTATTCGTAAGAGTTGAGCAAGGCACTTTGTGGCCACAAAGACATGGTCCTGTCTTCTCTGTGCCCTCAGAAGAAGTAACTCCATTCATTAACAGACTGGTAGCTCTCTTCAGGAGTTCAGTGGGCTTTGGCTTTTTAACTACAAGAAGCTGGGCTATAGTAGTGTGATGGGGAGGCTCTGGGGAGACCTTGTCACTCTCTACAGCTACCTGAAAGGAGGTTGCAGTGAGGTGGGTGTCGTCTCTTCTCCCAAGTAACAAGTGATAGGACAAAAGGAAACGGCCTCAGATTGTGCCAGGGGAGTTTTAGGTTGGATATTAGGGAAAAATTTCTCCACAGAAAAAGTTTTAAAGCGTTGGCACAGGCTGCCAAGGGAAGTGGCAGAGTCACCATCCTTGGAGGTATTTAAAAGATGTGTAGATGTGGTGCTGAGGGATGTGGTTTAGTGGTGACCTGGCAGCGCTGGGCTAGCTGTTGTACCTGATGATCTCCTCCAACCAAAATGAATCTATGATTCTATGGCTGGGCTGGTGCATTTGTCATGTCAAAACATGACTTTGTTCATACCTGTCAGGTGCTTGTTACGTCCAGCTATTCATAAAACCTCAACATGCTGGAGGCGCCTGCTGGCACAGCCTGACAGTTAAAACACATGGGTGTCCCATTTAGCTATGGGACAATGAGGCTTCATTCCAAACCTGCACTGGGGGGGAAAGGATCTGAAGAAAAGCACACACCATCCCATAGCCCTGTGAGCATCACTGCCAAGAGCAATGAGGCTGGGGAAGGGACTGGCGGGAAAGTGTTATGAGGAGAGGTTGAGGGAGCTGGGGTTGTTCAGCTTGGAGGAGACTCAGGGGGGACCCCATCCCTCTCTACAGCTACCTGAAGGGAAGGTGTAGTCAGGTGGGGGCCGGGCTCTTCTCCCAGGCAGCCAGTGACAGGACAAGAGGGCACGGCCTGAAGCTGTGCCAGGGGAGGGTCAGGTTGGATATCAGGAAGAGGAGAGGGTGATCAGGCGTTGGAATGCACTGCCCAGGGAGGTGGTGGAGTCACTGTCCCTGGAGGTGTTCAAGGAAAGGCTGGATGTGGCACTTAATGCCGTGGTCTAGACCATGTGGTGGTGGTAGTGGGACGTAGGCTGGACTTGATGATCTCAGAGGTCCTTTCCAGCCTCAATGATTCTGTGATTCTGTGGAGGGGCAAAACAGACACCAAGGGAGAGAGGAGCTTGAGGTGGCATGGGACACACACTGGGCCATACCTCATGTGCTGCAGTGCAGCAGATATCTTCAGTCTCACAGATGGCTGGGGCAGCGGGATGCTTTCCTGGAGCTAAGGCTCAGTAGCAAAGCCCTCCCAGCTGGTCCCAGTGCCATGTGCTGATGAGAAACAGCCAGGAGGCTCTTGTAGCAGTGGCAAATTACAGTGTTAGCTGCACGCTGCAAGGCAGGCGGCTGCCTCACAGGATGTGCTGGGACAGCCCCTGTCCCCACCTCCAGCACACCAGTCAGTACTAAGCCAGATGGCTGTGGGTGTAGGGGGTGGTTGGGGGGGTCCTCCCTGCTGTGGCACAGCTGGAGATGGCCATGGCTTGGCCAGCGTGGAGCAGGCGCTGCACCCTGGGCACAGGCTTTCCTCTGTGCCACCACTCGCTGCGACACAGCCTGAGCTGGAAAAGGTCACTTTTACTGTGGCTTTGCAAAGCCACCCGCCACCGATGCCATAGGAAAGGGGTGGTTTCTTTGACTGTTTTTTTCTCCTTTCACATTCCTGGAAAGAGGGCCCGGCCCAAGGCAAGCACTGTGCAGCGGGACCATGAGTCAGGAGGGCTGGGCTCACTGCCTGCCTCTCCCTGGGTCTCCCGGGCCAAGCCACAGCCCTCTGAGATGCTGGGCTTACAGCTGAATCCCACGGCCAGGACTGTTAACCCTGTCCTGGGTTTGCCTTTCGCCTCGTCCCCCCTCACCTGCCCAGCACCAACCATGCTCATAGCTGGCTTGGACCGCTGCTACCTCGTGGCCTCACCCACTGCAGGCTGAGGGACTGGAGCCTTTGCTGGAGGCAAGGGTCCCCTTCAGCATGGGCTAGGGTGGCCGGAACTTTAGTTCTTTCTGTTCCTCAGGCCACAGCAGCTCGTACTGGAAGGACTGCCTCTCTTGCTATGGTGTTGGACTTCCCACGAGAGGCTCTGGGACACCTCGTGCCCAGTTTTAACAGCTTGTGCTGCTCCACTTGGTGCACACGTATGGAATACATGTGCAGTGGGCCTGAGTAATGCCACAGCTCACTGGGCTTGTCACTCAGTGGGAGAAGACCCCTGGACTTGCTCTGAGGAGGTAAAAAGACTGGCTGAACTCTCTGTTAAGGTGATAGCTGGAAGGGGGAACTTGGCAGGTCCTGAGGCTGGGCCTGCATTTACACCAAAAAAACATGTAAACCAGCAGCTCCAGGACTTGGGCTCCAGTAGTGAAGGCCCTTAGGAGCCCACATTCATCACCAGGCATCAGTGAGTGTCTCCTGCTCAGACCCTATGTGCACTGCAGCCCAGCAGAATTTCCACCACCTATCTGCTCTGACAGGAAAGCAAGTGGCCGCTTCAGGTCGATCAGCACAAGAGCTTTGAAATGGGCTTCCTTTGCTTGGCAGTAAATGCAACAAATCTTTATGGCCTCCATACTCCCTCAGTCGCCTGACGTCATTCAGCTGCAGGCAGCGTCTACCAGTCCAGTGGGTGATGCTTAAGGCAAACACAGCATGAGCTCCACACAGGTAAAGCGGCAGATGCCAAAATGCAAGTCCAAAACGGGTGGAAGGCCACGGAAATGTGTATTTTTATGCAAGAGGGCTTAGTCAAGAAGGAGGAGAACTAAGTACAATTCTCCTTCATGTCATACAGACTAAAACCCAAAGGCCCTCTGCTTCACAACAGCCTTCACGACCAGGCGTGAGACATTCTGCAGGAAGGTGCTTCCAGCCAAAACGTTGAGGTGCTGCTACTTCAGACAGAAAAATGAAGCATTTGTTGGCCCAGAGAAAAAGCTTCTCTGCTGACAAACATCACTGCACCCTTTGGAAAGAGGCCTGAGTTCTTTTAGCACCGCTCCAATTTCATAGACAAGAGCAAAGTATGCGCTAGAGAAGAAATGGGATCCAGATCTCCTCTCCTTCATGCGAGTGGTTTTTATTAGGTTACAAGGCCCAAGTCATTCCTTCCTTCTCATCTGATCTTCTCCCCAGAGCATGAAGATTAAAAGGCTCAAGCAGTCTTAAGGCCCACATTTCTTGGAGGCCAGAGTCCTGCATCCTCCCCCTGGGTTCACACCTGCTGGTGTACATACCATTACAGACAGGGGAGGCTCTTGACACTTCTAATCAGGATTTTCTTAGTAGCACAAGCTGCCCAAATCCCAGGATAGCAGCTTAAGGTTCAAAGATTCTTGGCACTCTGCTGAATCAAATAAGATTTTATGTGCAGGATCATACATCGAACATTGGCAGAGATACAGAGATTCATCCATATGGTCCAAACCTCCCTGAATGCTGCCTGGGGATTGGAATGGAGAGGTCACAGCCCAAGAGTCCTCCAGCTTCTTTGTCTCTCTCTACAATCTTCTTCCCTGTCTTCACCCTGATGAACTGTGTCCTGCAATCTCACAGCTCCCCCGGATACTAACTTCAGAGAAATCGTGAGCTCCTGGTGGGACCAGTCGCTTAGGCAGAAGAACCATCTTGACTGAACGCAGCAAGGAAAGTGGGAGTTCTATCACTATTTCACAGTCGCATTAGAAAACATCTCTTTTTCACGTAATTATGGCTGTGTCCCCACCTGCCGTGAAATATTATGGTGCTTCATTTTATCTTCACCATTCCTTTTGCTTTTTCTTCTTTCAAAGAGCTAAGCAAGTTGAGCTTGGGGAAGACTCAATTACTTCAAGATGTGTTGGCAGTATCTAATTCAGGACTGGCTTCTTGTATGATAAGCTGCAAGGGGCTTGGCACATGTCATTTTACTGGAAGACCACTCACTTTTCCCCCCTCTCTCTTGCAGCCTTGTGCACACAGACTCTTTTTTCCCCACAAGCCCTCCACACCGCTTACTTGTGTGGTCTGCCGCCTGCTCGCCTGGCAAAGGCTGCTGCTGCAGGGATGGAGCCCCACCACTCTGTTCCCTGTTGGCTGCCGCATCTCTGCCGACGCCAACACCGGGGCGTGGGTGTAACCTCGCTCCTGGTGTTACAGATGGGTGTTGACGTCTTCAAGTGCTCTTCTGTGTCCAGACCACGCAGACAAGAGCAGCTCACAGCGCTGACCACCCTCACAGATGCGGTGGGCACCTCTGCAGGGGTTCTGCTCACATTGTCAAAGGCAGGCGTTCCCCAGTAACGCACCATTAGACACTTTTTCCGAGCGTGGGTTGGAAGCCCGATGTTCTCATGTGACTCCCGAGGCTGAGGCAATGGACATGTGTCTCTGTGTTGATGTGGCCCTAGAGACCGGCCCCACCCCAGGAGCTCAAAGCAGAGCCAAGTGCCCTTCAGTTTCAAGGCTCCAAATCTCAGAGGATCAGACTTAAATGACTAGCCCTTAGGACTGTGATTCTGGAGATGGTCCTTTATCAACCCACAGGCTACCACTGATAGTGAGCACTACCTGTGGGACTGAAGATCACAGTCAGGCCAAACTGGACTGCAGCCTGGGTTGCACAGTCCCCCTGCCAGCCAGGGCTGCAGATGTGACGCTTGCAGAGTGCATTAGCTCTGAAGGCAGTGCTCTTTTCTCTCTCTCTCTGTCCATCTGCGAAAACTGGTTGGCAAGGGACAGAAAAAATTTCACACCGTGCAGAATCTGGCTATCCAGAAAGGTAAGAGGCAAAAACCAGAGATAGAAATAAAGGGTGATCAGTAATCATGCCTTTAATAGCTTGTAAATATATATATATATATATTTTTAATTCCAGGCAACTAAAATATACATTTGTTGTGTATATCTGACATTGGAAAAACCCACGAGTCCACAGTCTGTTCCATTTCATCGCTTTTCTAAAGCGCATAAATTAACGTATCAGTCACGCCAATATACAACAGTTTAACGAAGGAAAAGGTCTGGTTTTTACAGTTCAGTGTCACCTTTTCATCCGAAGCATTAGCTAGAGCTTTAACAAGATAACTGTCTTATAACCAACAGGAAAACTCAGAACTTAGGCCATCTAGAAAAAAATCAAGAAATTTCCACTCCCTGCTCTCAAACTCCACTTCCTAATAAAGCATCAGAGTCACATTTTCATTTCCCTCTAGAAAACAAAGGACCCCAAAACCCTTCCAACACACCTGGGAAACACTGTTCGGACCACAGAGCTTATTAAACTTAAAAACATGAGCAGTGCAACAGTTTCCCCTTCTAAACTTCAACGCAGAACCTGAATGCACATCAAGATGAACGAGGATAGAAAACACCCGGCTACAAGTAGCCCTTGGGGCCAGGGGCTGCTAAATGCCCTCCCACGTTCGACTTAAGGACCCAATAAACGGTCTCAGCTTTGGGAGCACCTGCAGACTGGTGGCCCCCAGGCCACTCAGCGGCTCAGGCTGAGATCATTTCAGCATCATCCCTTTGCTGAACTCAGCTTTACCCTGCCTTGCACAGCCAGGATTTGAATCCGGATGGGAAGATGCTGAGGAACCTCCTCTCGCACGGGTGCTGGGCTTCAGCACTCGGCATGATTCAGCCACATGGCTCTGGCTACCACCCAGTATTATTCTCACCAAAACTGGGAATTCTTCCTGATTTTAGCAGGTGCAGGATCACTTTATTAGCAATACCACATGGACATTGACAGAGGGGGGTTGCTCTTGCCTTCTTCCCATTGAGGGGTACATGGAGACCATGTAGGGGAAAAGAAAACTTAAAAGATGAAAGAACACAAAAGTAAAGCAAAAAACCGTGACCTTTACTGCTTTTTCACCTTCCACTGTTTTGACTAAAGAGCGCTACTATAAGTGCAGGTAACTCCAGAGACAAATTTACTCTTTCACAGTCTTGTGTGTGTGCAGCACTGGAACAAAGTCACAATTACAGGTGCAAAGGAACAACGTTACAAGTCCTCAGAAGACTTACTCTGTGCACTCACCAACAGCTTGAGTTTGCTGATAAAGTTAAGCAAAGAGGTTCATTCTTCTTGAGCACAAATGAAAATCCATCAAACCAACTTCTATTACAGAGAGATTCTAAACTGACATAAATAATTATAGTCTTGATTAAAAAGAATATATTATTCTAGATTTTTGCTTTTTTTAGTTTTCATGTAAAACCCCTATACTCTTGACACCTAGGAACAAAGACAAAATAAAAACCAGGCACTTGCTGTGCCTTCTCAAGCACTATTGTGGTGTTTAAGGAACACAGAGGAACTTAACAGATGAGATTAATGCCTACAGTGGAAAACAAGAGGAGTTCTTCATGCCGTTGGCTTTTTCAAGTCTCGGATTTGCTTAATCAGGTAGTTCTTCTCATCAGTGAATTGTTCGTCATCCGTCCTCTCTGTCTGGAAATTGCTCAGAAACTCAATTAGCTTGGGTTGGTTTTTCAACAGGATCTCCACAATAGGCTGTGTTTTGTTTGGACTGGCCACAAAAACCTAACGTGCAAACAAACCCAGGCGCAGAGAGAGACAGAGAGAGAGAGAAAGAGAAAGAGAGATGAACATCAGTCACGGTATCGCCCTAAGTTATTTTCTAACAAGCGAGCTGAAGCAGGAAGCAGATATTCTACCTCTACACACCTTGTCCCAGGGCACACAGAGAGGACTCACAACACGTTGGTTCAACAGCAAACTGAAGCAAAGCTACGCCTGGGTGCCCTATCACTTCCCTTTAGTTTTGCTCTCTGTTGATAAAAGCGTTTTGATTATAAACCAAGCTGTTGGGAGCGAGCTATCAATTCTCAGCCCCTTCCCCATGCAAGACTTAAATACACAGAAATTAATTATCAGGAGAATGGAAAAACTTGGTGTCAGTATTGATATGATTTCCATACTAAACCAGGCCTAAAATTAGACTTGCCAGCTTTGTTTTGGTTTGGGAAAATATGTCAGAGGCTCCACTTCCCTCTGCCTAATCCATTCACGGGAGCGTGGAAATTTCCAGCAGCAGGAGCAGGACAGCCACGGTGCACCCAGTGCCATCGCTGCCCTCGCTGAGCAGAGGAGGGTGGCAAGGCAGGGAGGTGACATGGGACACAGACACGCACCTGGCGCAGCCAGCCCAGTACTGAGGGTTTACTGGTCTTCTCAAATAGTAGTTTTCCAGGCTAAACCTAGCTGTGCTCTGGTATTTCCTCCTGTAATATGCTTACAAACTGCAGGTTTCCAGCTCTGAACATGACCCCCCTGCACCATCACGCTGTTTCTTTAACATTTTCTCTGCCTTATGCCCTGGCTGATGGCTGAGGACAGGAAACTTAAGGTTGGTTGTACAGGCCAGAGGTGACAAGCTCTTCCCAGGGACCTCAGGATGCTGTGGAGATGTGTCCATCAGTCACGGGGGGCAGACGGGGCTGGGAGCCAGCAGTGGAAATGCGTGTGCAGCACACCCCTGGCCACCCTGGGAGGAGCTCCCACATCTGGCTCGCACAGAGGTTACCATGGCTGGTCAACAAAACACTGCCCATGTGCTTGTGCAACAACATAAATAACTCCAGTTATTCTCTACCCAACGAGAAGAAATTAAGGATGGACAGGACTGGAAAACGTCCAGTTTTCCCCCAAGCCTGCTCAAACCAGATTGAAAACAAACATCTGCTGACAGTACAGAATGGCACATTGTCCGGCCAAGCACCAGTGGTACCACCACTTGCCCAGCCCTGGAGACACCGGCTCCAGACCTGGAGCTCTTCTGCAGGTTCATTTACATTCTCATTGTGCCCACATGGAAACCTGGGCCACGTCCAGCTGCACAGGGACCTGCCACGTTACATTCGGAGGAACAGGCAAACACTGACCTGCGGGGCTGCACTACAGCTGCTTCCCCCCAAAACACCACCTGGTAAAGCCTGGGACTGGATTCAGACTGAACCCACTGTTAGCTTTGTAGTCCCCAGTTAGGAGATGTCGTACGGGTGGTGTGGAAAATGCCACACATGGGGAACGTGCGGAAGAGTGGGGCTTGGCACACATCAACTAACTGCCCAGATAGGGAGGTAAGACTATTTGTTTTTATTATTCCATGAAGATGAGGCAAAGCAGCTAATCTTAAACCCTGGCAGCCTGATGCCGTAAGAGCCCTAATCCCTGCCTGTGCTTTTGTCTCCTCTGGATCCCTCCTCCCCAAGTCTCACCTAGGAGTCCCTGCTTCAGGGCACTTTTCCCTCTCCTCTGGGGACAGAGCTGCAACCTCTGCCATGCTGGGTGAATGCTCCAAGACTCCAAGTCTTTTTTCATGAAGTTTTCCTTGATCTAATGGCCAGGCTGTGGTCCCTGTGCCAATCTGGCATCTGCAGCTATTCAGTCTTCTTGCACAGGCCTCCACATCGCCTTTCTCTGATGACCCTGAGCTAGAATCTCAAATCATTTCTTTTTATGCCTACCTGCCACCTCAAACTTCTCAAGAGCAGCCCCAACAGCCCCAGCTCCCAAGGATCCCTTCAGAGCAGCCACTCTAAAATAACAGCTTTCCTGTGTGACACTCCAAGCACTCAAAGTGCAACATCTTACCAGGGACACATCTATCAGTCACACAGCCAGTTCACAGCTCTCGCTGCACGTGATGGACTGTTGATAGCTGATGGTTCTGTCACTGCCTGCGGCATCGGACAGCAATATTCCCTCCTTTGTAAATAACTTTGATACTCTGCTATTGATACATTGGTTCCCCCCAGACTGGGAAATAAAGTTTGGGGATGTAAATCACTACTCAGTGTACCTGACTTAGTTTGTGCCTTATTTAGAGGATACAAATCTCAAAATCTCATGGGTATGGATGTTTGGCTCTGTCTGAGACTGCGGCAGTTGATGCTCTCAGCTCGAGCAGCCCCACGATGCAGCTCCCTGCATACTGACCTATGGCAGGTCACCACACTGATGGAGGCTGGATAATTCCAGGATTTGGACTGTGAAAAGCCCCCAGTCGTCTGGACAAGCTTCCTTTCAGAAAAGCAGAAGCAAGTCTACAGACAGGGATGAGGCAAGTAACCATTACAGACCTTCATTATAAGTTTTCATTTTGGAGTTCAGTTCCCTTTTTATGACCAGAAGAAAACCACCAACTATACTGGCAGGACCCACATTTTCAGACATAATCTGGTTATGCTGTTAATGGGATCCATTAAAGAAGGCCTGATGCTGAAGTGCTGAACATCTTCCTTCGATGACTATCAGGCCGTCTTACAAAGACAGGTGAAGGCTGACTCTACCAATGGAAGAAATCTAAATCATTCTTCCTGTAAAAGCCACCCGGTCTGCAAACAGAACTGGAAGGTTTTAGTGGCAAACCTGCAAACAGAACTGGAAGGTTTTAGTGGCAAACCTTTAGTGGCAAACCTAGTAAATACCAGCATTTCATAGTGATCCTACAATTGGTATTACCATAGCAAATAATTTAAGAACTTAACTTAATAGAAGGTATCACATCCTGTTTATCTTCCTGCTCGATTATTTATACATTATAAACTTCCCCTTGCAAAACTGTCAAACTGAACATTCAGACAAACATCTTGACTGCCAGTCTTGCTCAGTGTCAACAGGGACTCATAAAGAGAGAATGTTAAAGGACCAGAAAATTCCTGAAATGGTATTCACTACTTGGGCTAAGCAAACAACATCAATTCTGCCAACTCGTCAGCATCACAAAGGCCAAGATTAGGACCACCATCAGACTTTGCTTTGAAAAGAGCCCCCTCTCATTCTGAACTCTGTATTGTCATAGAGGAGGAGATAAATCCCTGAAAACAGAAATCATGATTAACACTATCCAGAACATTTCTACCAAAAGCAAGTCTAACTGAAGCTAAAACGCCTCACAGAGAACTTTGTTCGCACCTATAGTTTTATTATGAAAGGTTGCATGTTCTAGACACTTAATTCAGGTAGGTGAGAGAGACAAGAGACCCAAAATTAAGAGAGGACTGATATTAAAATGCCAACTCTAAAAATAGCTGGTTTACCACAGTTCCTTTTTGTGAATATTTGCAAAAGGCCTGGAATGAAAATTAACTCTGAAGCTTCAAAGGTCGTCCAAAGCGGAACCATTCCTCTCTTCTCCATTAAAAGTCATACACTGTATTTCTTCAAACAAATGTCAAAAATCACTTGACTAGAGAATCTGACCTTGTTTCGTTACAGTTAATAACCAGGCATCACCATCCTCTGGGACTACAGCAGAGCAAAAGTGATTACAGAGGTTGGATACCCTGCACTGGGTATTTTAAGACTTACTCTGGGGTCACACACAATCCTCCTGTGTCAGGAAACCACACACAGTAATGTCTTATGGTTCATGTTGCTTATAGCACAATGCTTCACATAACCCTTCTTGCCCTTTGACCTCTCCAGCTAAGAAGCAGAGAGGACACACCCCCCCAGACATGGTTTCCACTTTGTACAAGAGGAAACTGTCAGCTCGGTCAAATTATGCGAGACCATTTGCCGAGCAAGCTGCAGGAGGTAGCTCTGTAATGCGCACGGAAGAGAGTGGAAAAATGAAACTAAGGTCACAAAACATAGTGTACCCATTCTATTTTTAGATTTAAGCAGTCAAATATATCTTGCTAAAAGTCTGCTTAAGAACAAGAAAGTTGCATAATCCCAATTCACCCTACAGGGTGTTTTCCATAAAATAAGCTAATGGTTTATGTGAAAGCCAAGAGAGTTTGTTATTAACCCCTGTCTGTAAATGCGTAAGGTCAAAGGAAAACCTGCACCGCATTCACGTACGTCTGAAAGGTTTGGTCTCCCCTACAGGCAAACACAAAGCAGGCTCCACTAATAACTGTCACAAATCCACCAGAGGAGCTGGAAAGCCCTTCCCAATATTTGGTCCTCTAAGCAGGAGTGCTCAAGGCTGAGACCTCTCCTCCGAAATCAGTGCAGAGGAGAACCGGTGACTCTCAAAGCCTACAACTCTAGGTGACCCCACTGGATTATTTATGGAGGAGGAGGAAGGGGGTGAGCTGTGTTAGCTTTTTTCCTGATACAGGCTAATCCTCATGCATGCATTGTCTGGGACATCCAGCTTTACAAAGCAGTCACAGGCCTTTAGGATGGTGCTGCAAGGCAAAAGGTCCATTCTGCTCTGGCAAAAAGGAAGAGAAGGGGAGGAAGGTCAAGCATCTCCTCAGTGGAGGATGGAAGGAGGCACTGCAAGTGGATGCTCTGTCTTCTATTTCCCACCTAAAGCATTCTGGATGAGAGAACTGTTCTCAGAGCTTTAAGTAGTACTGGCATTTCCAGCCGCAAAATGTTCCTGCAGAATACTTTTGCACTAGAGGTGTTCATCATTTTCTACCTTACAGTTCTGAAACTTCAGTAATTAGAAATTGCCTCAGGGAAGTAAGAGTCATATGTCTTTGGGGGACTGTTGGAATCTGGATGCTTACAAAACAAGCACTTTTTCATTTCAACAGTGTCTAACTGGTAAAACATCTAAATCAGGTAACTTAAACCCAAATCTTTTGGCAGCTCAAACAGAGCAGCAAGTATCCACTTCTTAGCAGACCTTTGATTTCAAATCACTGTGGTTAGTCCGCTGTAATTTCAACCAGGACTGCACAGGTATTTTGCAAGCACAATTTAAAAATGTAGGCACGGTTTAAAATTTATGAGATTAAACACTGAGGATGAGATTCCTCTCCCAGTCACATTAGTGTGGAATTATTACAGCTGACAGGAGAATCGTGCTGAGAGACACTAACCCAGAAAGAGGAGGCAGAGATGCTGCAGAACAGAGCACAAGCAGCCAGTAGTGTTTTCCTCCATTGTCATAAATATTTAAGGATTCCCTTCAGTAGTTCTCAAGTAGTTAGAATTCAATTGAAGAAGTGAAATCAAAGGAAAA
>JAAGNO010014589.1:29758-41753 GCA_033439905.1 Ceryle rudis
GAGGACCTAAAGTTCCTCTAGTTGTTCTGGTGGTGGTTGTAAACCAGCAGTTTCCAGCTGATCAGATTCTGCTCTGAGTCTGCAGTTTCCCCACAAGGAGCACCATGCGTGTGAGACAGCGTGAGGAATGCCCTGGCACCCAGTAAATGCTGCTGATGGGTACCACTGGAAAAAAAACCAACAACGTCCCACGGAGGTTAGTATCTGAGGACAGAGTTCTGCCCTTTGAACTGGAGAGACACAACATTACCACCTCACACTGTTTTGCTAGGCACCCGAAGGCCTGGGCATTACGTCCACATGGTAGTGGTTGAAAATGGTCAAGCAAGGCTGAGCCTACAATACCTTCACTCTAACTGGAAATGGGACGCAACATACTGGAAAAGGAAAGGAAGGGAGGAATGGGAAGGCAGAATGAGGGCAATAAGAATGTGCGACATGGTTGCACACTGGAATCCTTTCAAGTTACTCCAAATCTTTTCAAATGCCTCTTAAAATAAGCAAAATCAGCTGTTCCCCAGGCCTGGGCCATGTCTATCATTAATTCAGGAACAGCAACTCATGTATTTCATACATTAAAATCTGGCATTTATTCACTGAGCAGCTAAAATGAGCCCAATCCTCTGATCCCTTCCCTCCGTAAGCATCTCAAAGGCTGCAAGTGTTTGGAGCCTGATGGCTCTCTTATCTTGGAGCCACATACCTCCTGATAAGGAGGAGAAGTTACTCGCAGTGGTTCAGCTGACTGTGGAGGAAGTCAGCAAGGGAAATGCTTACCAAGCTGCTTATTTCAGGAAGGGTTTTTTTTTTTTTTGAGTTTTATTAATCCTCCTTGAAGCCTTGGGAGATTTTTTGAAAAGGAGAAAAGCTTTTTGGAGAAGCTGCACACCCTCTAGGCTTCCACACTGAAGATCTGAAAGGTTTCTTCTAAACCTGAAATGGCAGGAGTACAAAACTCAACAAGTTGCCCTGAATTTGTGGAGGGCGATGTAGCCTTTTTCCAATCGCATTCTGATGTGACCTGGTATCTTTCTTAACTATTTTGGGGAAGGATATCCTTACAGGCTCATTAGTCCTCTTCCGAAAATCATTAACAACTCGATTTACATAGTTTGTAATTAATGTGTTCTTTCCAAATTAGAGGTAGTTTTGCATAATAACAATCCAGCTCACTTCCTCTACCACAGAGGAGAGAATAATTTGTATAGAAAAATGGTAAACTCTTCAATGATTAACTTCAATCATCATAAAAAAAGGGACACTGGTTGGGTCTGGTCATTGTTTCAGTCTGCATTAATGATCACTGCAAAAGGACGGAAGGATTAAAGTAATTTCCAGATCAGATTTACCAAACCACTTTAATACCTTTGAAAGCAAATTGTCTGTGCACTGCTGCACAGCGTCAGGACCATCCACTTCTACTCTTAAGGCAGAGTTTTAAAACTGTTGTGTATTTTGTTACCTGTAGCGTTCACTTCGTCGCTACTTGACTGACTACCCTCGGCCCAAATGAAAATGATGCTGCTTTAGATCTCACCTGAAGGAAGGTGGAAGAGAAATCAGAGGCTGAATGATAGAAAAGTTTTCAGTTAAGACTGGAAGTGACTGTAAACCTCAAATCAACATTTGCCTTAATTTTCTGGGCTTTCTCTTGTCCGCCTTGAAAGACACTTTTATGAGGGGAAGCAACAGTCTGCCACCTCTACAGCTCATACTAGCTCACCTTGAACACGTGGAATGCTTCAAACTGAATGTTGGGGCTTTTATCTCGCAGCAAATTCATCATCAGCTTCAGATTTTCTGGTTTGCTGATGTATTTTGTCATGATGGCAAAGTTGTGTCGGTCCAGAATCAATTCACCCAGCAGCTGTAGACACAATTACAAAAAAAAAAAAGTTGTTTTTTTTTTTTTTTCATTTCACCACATTATTTTTGAACGCAAAGAAAGCAGCGACCTATTCTAATGCTTGCCTAAGAGGTTTCAGTGCCACTCCATTTAAAAAATAAGTAACTGGTCTTGTTATTATGGAGTGAGTTAATTAATGCCCAGTAACGGTCATCTTTTAAATACCACAGAGAGGGATCCCACATATGGGCTGGGTGTAATAGGAGCTGGTGTGAGTCAGATAGGACAGAAACAAGCATAGTGCAGCTGTCCCACAAAGACACCTTCATTTCATTCAGGTGTTACCTTAACGTGCCTATCTGGTCCCATCTGCAGGTCATGTCAGACTTGGTGCTGTAGGAGCAAGCAGCACCAGAGACTTCACACCTTACTCTCAAGTTCATTTTAACCGACGTTCTGAATCAAAGTACAGATTTGAGGTCAGAGGAAAAAGGATAGGGCTTGTTCGACAGAAACAGCCCAATGCTTCACCAGAGATCCAGGAAAGGCACAGTGAGCTCTCGTGCTCTGTAAGAAGAACGTACCACCTATTTATTTTCGTTAGCAAGTGCGTGGCTGGTCCATTGCCATTTATGCATCTTGACATTCTGCGTAACGTGGAGTTCAAAGTTAGAAGGAAAGTGATGAGAGATTTGACTTTACCTTCAAAGATTGTCTCTTTGTTACGTAATTCTCAGAATGAAGGAGTTTTTCGTAATCCTCAAAGATCTAGAGTAAGAAGAAATCACAAATGCATCTGATTGCTGTCCATCCCTCCTCCTCCCAGTCCTTCCCACCCCAGAGGAGCAGCAGAGCGGGCAGCAGTGCCACCCCCTAACACTCGATGGACAATGCTTGGCCCAGCTCTCATGGCCTTTTTCCTTGGCAGGTTATCATGCAATGAATTAACGCCCATGAACACTCCTCTTCCAGATAGTGCAGGAGGGGATACCACATATGGACTGGATGTAAGAGGAGCTGGTGTGAGCCAACTAGGACAGAAGTAACCCAGTGCCTGTACAGCCTTCTCTTATAGGAGAGTGAATCTACTGCCAGGACATGCGGGTCCAGCACACAATGTCCACTCACTCATATTTTGGTCATGACTTGCTGGGTGATTTAATGCAATACCCCAAACTGGTGATGGTGCATCCCATAGTGGTGTATACCAAAAGCTCCTTTTGTGAGGTGCCACCTCACCTGCCTTCAGCACCCTCACTCATTAAAGCCATTTGCCCAGCGAAGGTCACTAGGAGCCAAGCACGTGCTGGCTTTTGCAGGACTGGGCCAAAGAAATCTTGTGGTAAAGAAGACTGAGAGAAAAGGCTGTGATATGTTCGAACCATCTAGCAAACAAGCAAAAAACCCCAACACTGCTGTCCAAGAATCATCTAAAAAATGCTCACTTCCATAATTTATACTTAAAAAATGTGAATGATAAATAAACACAGAATGAGGACTGTTCCAATGCGGTGCTTCAGTATTAAGAGAAAAAGATTAGCAGAGACACTAATTTTGCTCCAGTTAAGCTGCATTTGTGACTCAGCAATAATAAGCCTGATCTTTATTTAACCTTCCTGGTAACTCTAGAATGAAAGAAAAAGTCTGTGGCCTTTTCACTTTGGCAATGAAATAAAGAATATCTCGGGGAACGTGAGAACATAACCTGTAGTCTAATTCCATGATCCGTATCAGTCCAATCTTAGGTGATTCCAATGGAATTTTTCTGACCCACATTTGGTTCAAAACCAAGCCAAAAAATCCAAGTGAAAAATGGCAGCTAACCAAGGGACTAAGTGCCTCAGGATGGTAAGAGGAATACTCACACCTGAGCCCCCTATTTAGGTACATGTAATTTCCAGGAGTGCTAAAACTTCTCCCAGTAGCTCTTCTCCTCTGTCCCACAGGATTATAAACAACACTGGTATGGCCCTATCGGTGCTGGACTATCACAAACCTCTTTAGAGATGTGCACATTTCCCCCCGCCCCGATCTACTGACATACAAAGTTTACAGTTCCATTCACATATGAGAAGATACAATGCACGCAGAGAGGAATAAAATTTGCTTTTAAGCTACAAGTTCTCCTGAAATCTTGGTGCTTGTCCCCAGGCTTGTGCAGAGGGGGCACCTCTATTTCAAATGCCATGAGAAGATTCTGCTTTAGTAAAAGCAATGGTTACTCCTGCAGTCCCGTGTGACTATTTCATGTCTATTCATGACTATATCAGATAGTATTAAACCCTCTGCTATTGGAAGCACATTTTTTTTCCAGCTAAGCAGGAACAGATTTAAAAAGAATTCTTCTAGCATTTACACTTACCACATCATAGTTTTGTTCCAGAAATTCTGCTACCAACAATTTGTGTCGTGTTAACAGGTCCTGGGGAAGAACAGAGAAAGGTTACCTGAGAGAGTGTGCTCATTTGATTGTCCCTTCGTTCTCAAATGTATTTCAGCATTTTTTACCACATCATCTTTCAGAAGGTACTTCCAACATGATTTCTATGGACAGAAAGCATTTACAAACAACACTCTGTTGTGCATTTAGTAGGATTTTAAGAATTTGGTCAATGCTATCAGAAGCAATATAAAACTATTCTACCATTCTGCCTTTATATTCATTTTCCCTTCCACCTTTTGTTACGGTCATCGCTCACAGTGCACCCTACTTACAGTAGACTGGGGTAGGGGAAAGGAAGAAAGTAAATTAACCCTTTATGGAGAGATAAGCTATGGTCCCCCTAGGCTAAGCTGGATCAACTGCTATTGCTCATCTCCAAGAATACAGAAAGGAAGACCCAAATTGAACCACTGTAAGTATAAATTTATTTAACACCCATAAGTTAGGCACCAATCTAAGCTAGCCATCCAGGCTCCCTTCACAGCCACTCCCTCCCCAGAAAGGGGTCTCGAGTAGGTGGGATGAATCCCTTCGGCAGCTCTTCTTCTGCCCAAGGTGGGCTTACTGACACAAGCAGTAGCAGATCTTTTAGACAGCTGGGTGGGATGCCTCCCATGTTAAAAGGCCAGCTAATTCAAATCTAAATGAAAGCAACCTCTCCCACAAAAGGGAATGCTGGTGTGCAGCGACACAGATGCAAATGTTCAGCTCCAAGAGAAATCAAGTCTCTTTACTGAATGAATAGCTATGAAATTATGTGCCCAGTTTGAGGCATTTAAGTTTAATTTTTATCTTATTGCCTCTTTTAAAACATAACACTGATCACAATAAATGCCTGATGATGTCCATTCAAGCCGGTATTGTTCCAGTGAACCAGCTTCTGCTCTTTTTCATCATCTTTTCTTTGGTTTCCTTGCCCACAGTCAGAGACCGAAGCTGACGAGTGGCTGAAGCAGATGCACAGACACATCCTCTGCAGCATCACAAATAAAAGAAATCCTTCACATACTAATCCTTTATTTTTTACCATCAATTATAAGAGCAAAGCAGAGCGCTATAAAACCCAGTACATTTTGAATACATTCCTTTATTTAGCAGGACAGCAATGACAGCAGTTGAAAAGATTTAGTTTAAGAGATGTGATTCAGAAGCTTTTATGCAGGGCACTTAGGAGGCAAGTACGACATTTTTCAGTAGGGGGCACAAATGGAATATAATCCAAAATGAGTTTTTCATAGAAAATCACGGGAGAATGTGGAGCAACAGTATTCAATCAGCATTCTTTCCAACCACTGCTGGTGCCCTCCACAGCCGACTGTAACTCTGCATTTTTAGCAGCCCTTTTTCCTCTCTGCAGTGCATCTGGCTGAATTTAATTAAGAAGCACAGCTCCAGATCATCAAAAAATTCCAATACCTCCCCCTACTATAAATATCCTCCGACTTTAATGCGCATTTAATTAGCCCTCCTCTGGTGCACAGGCTAGCCAAGGCTTTCAGCTCTGAACCAGACATCCCAGTGGCAACACTACAAACCCAACATGGGGGGAAAAGAACCGAAACCACGAGTTCGGTAGTTCAGCCGGTGAGCAATCACAGCACTTATTTTCACAGTATTAGAAATGAGGTAGCTCCATATTTCATGATTCTGTCTCTTCCACATCGCTTCTTGCTGTTCCAGCTTTTCAGGGTAAGAGACAAACCGGAGATGAGGTGAATGTCTGGTTTATTTCCACAACTGACCGTGTATCAGGTCAGGCAATTTAAAATAAGAGACAATTCAAAATAAAAAAAAAAACAAAACAGTTTACAGATTTTCCCCAAGCATTTAAAAAGGTGCTTTCTGCCCTGTGTCTGTAGATGAACTGCCCTCATACTCCTCTCTTTCCAGTGCATGTGAAGACGTAGAATTCTATTTTTAAATCCTGCTAAAAATACACTCAAATCACAGGGGACAGGATTAAGTTCCACAGCTGTAGATCCATGAAAGATGCCAATGCCTCTTTTCTGGGAAGGGTTGCAGTAATCTGCAGTCCCTGACACAGACTAACTGACCCTTGTCTTCATCTTGCCTCCTGGCTGGGCTAAGGATTGTCCATCACCATCACACACTCTACTGTCCCGCTCAATGCAAGACCTGGGGAAAAGATGGAAATCTCTTCTGTCAAGCTGGGAACAGAGTCCAGGAGCACTTTTGCTGACCAGAGGCAAATACTCTTCTGAGCATAAGGTAAAATGCCAGAGACAGAGGATTTAAATATCTCAGTTATGCTGCATTTTTATACAGTCCTACACTTAATTGTTTGTGTTTCTGTGCTACTTCCACTTTCATATCATTTACCTAATGAACACCATGACAGCACAACTTAAAATAATGGAAAGATGCTGCTGCTGATTAACTGGTGGTTTGAATTGGAAATGCTGCTCAACTCATTACCGAAGAATGCAACGTTATCTCCATTATGCAAATCCTTACCCCATTCAGCAGGTAAGTAAAAACCGAGGCCAGGTTTCAGTATGCATTGAATTGCTGAGCTGAACTCTAACCTTCCTTCTAGTTAGTCCTAAGGTCTATCTAATCATGTTTCTAATTAGCTTTGAGAGGAAAGAATGAACAACTTGTTTCTATGACAGCAAGGAACTCGATGATAGAAGGAAAAAAAAAGGAGTTACATCTATATTTAGGAGTTACATCTGTATTTAGGAGAGTCTTCACCTGAAAAGAATTTTCCCCAGCTTGCTTAAGTTGTTGTTCAGAAATAAACTAAATTTTCCCTGTACATTAAGCTTATAGGCACCAAATTTTGCTCAAAGACTATACCAGCAGCTCACAGGGAAGATGATGGTCACGTACAAACTCCAAGAACTTAGGCAAGCTTCACCCAACTTCGATTTTAATACAAGAGAGAGACTCTAGAGAGAGTCTACGCTGTGCTTTCACCCACTTGGCTCTTAGCAGTATGGTCCTGAACCATGGGGCAGAAAAGTAAGCACATGAATACCCTATAAAACAACTGTTGGGAGCTGCATTCATCTAAATTTGACTGCCGTACTCAGAAGGGACAGAAAAAAATGACAAGGATTTCAAAAGTGACTTTGAAATGGTTCCTTCTGTTTACTGGTGGCGGTCGTGATGGGTAGTGGGTTTGTCTCTGGAGGAAGGTAGGGAGAGAAAAGGGTTATGCGTTTTACAAGAACTATATTTAAGACATGCTTAATTTGAGTTTTAAATGGTTGCATAAAAGACCTTGGGTTATCAAGAGGAAAAAACATTAGTGAAACGTAAATCTGTGCTGAATTAAAGATTCTTTGCAGACTTGGTCACCGTTGTGAATCCTGTTACAAATAGATCAAGGATGAACGATATCCTTTACTGAACAACAAGGAAAGCCACCCAGTATATCCTGCCACACAGCATTCGGTGGCTACTGAGAGTGCCATTTTTGAGACAACGCTATGATGAAAGCATCGAATAATTTACCTTGAATGTAGCAAAGGCATCAGAAGCTATATCAAATGTTGACATCTCCACATATTTAAAAAAGTCTCTGAACTGTTCCGAAAAAAGGATGATTTTGGCCAAGGGTTCGTGCCGGATGCACTCTCTCAGCATAATTCCACAGCGTAAGGCAATGTTTGGGGATTCGTATCTGAAGGAGGAAAAGAAACAGAAAAGATAAAAACCTAGAAGAACAAAGAGAAACGGGCACTTTTCCAGCAGCGGAGAGGTTATGTAGCACAGGGAACATGTGTGCCAGAAGGGACACGACACACGGATGGCAGCTCCCAGTCACACCACTGTAGCCAGCTTCAGGACTTCAGCCCAGAGCTAAGGAGCAGATGCACAGAGAAGGCTGCCAGCGTTTCCCAGTGCAAACCTCTGCCTTCCCAAGCCCAAACACATTTCAGTGTCAATGTGCTTTACATCTCCTCTCTGTGGAAAGACCACGGGGAGTGCATAAGGTTTCAGTCAAGCTCCTTTGTCCTTTTGGATTGATGAGAAAGTAGAGCGCGTACAAAATACCAATCTCCCTCTTCGGATTTCATTCTGAGCTCCTCGGTTTATCCAAGAAAAATATAACACTTCATGACCATCCATCACCTCCCACTCCTCTTCTAGAGAACGTCGCTCTAGAATATTACTGTCTAACGAGGAAAGGAGGAAGAGTCTATCCAGGCAGTCTACACAGGATTAAGTTTTCTGTAGCCCTGAAGGCCTTTTTAGCAGGTTAGGAGGAATTCTGCCCAATTCCTCCTCTGCAGAGGCTACAACTTTGGTCAGGAGACAATTATTTGTTCCTCAAGCTGCAATTCTGTTATGGCACAGGAACTGCAATAGCCAGGAGCCAGCACACTTCTTAATCTTGAAAGGGAGGGAGGGGGGAGGCAATTCAGATCATCTCCTATTTCTGTAATGTCTTGATTTCTTTAAAGATGAATTTAATCTGAAACAAAACTCTTAGAAACAGAATTACATAAAAAAATAATAAAATAGAATGAAATCCAACAGTCAGGAAGGACTTAAAAGAACTTCTTCCAACAATATACAGTCATGTGAAAGTGATGAAGTCCAAGGGGACAGCAAGCACACTGTTCCAATAAGCTGGCTATACTATATCAGGACTGTGTATTATCACTCAGAGCTTATCAGCATCATTTTTCCTTTGTACAATTAATTCCTGTGACTAGGCCAACAGAGAAGAAAAAAAAAAAAAAGAAAGAAGAAAAACACAAAATGCCATCTGTGCTCTAAGTGAGTAGGCCCTCAAATGTACCAGCAGCTTGTGATTTAAAAGAATGGTAGTGTTTGGCGAGCATACCAGAGCTGCATACTTCAACCTGATGTCAACAATAGCTGGCTTAATGAAAAACGAACTACTATTCCAAACAGGCAAATGAAACTTCCCACCCTCAAGGAAATGCAGGCACTCAAGCCTCTATTTGTTTCCTTTTGGGAAACATTTGCCAGTGTGAATTTATAAGTCTTTAGACAAGGGAGATTTGCTGCTGTATCCCCTTGAGGCTTATTTCTCCTCAACTCCACTAACAGGAATACTAATTTTCAAGGAAAAAGAGGCGGAGTTGCTCCTAGGAGCACGGCCAGGAAAATATTTAATAGTTGGCTAAGGAATATTTTGGTTGGAATAAAAGCAAATTACATTGTTTCCAGCACAATAACTTTTTAAAACGTAAGTATCAACAGAATCATTCTTAGTCAAATGCTCCATTCTCTGGAAGTGGGTTATGGACCTTTGGCTCTTCACATAAGAGAGGGAGGTTGGGTTTGGCTCCTGGAATATGCCTGGAAGATGTTTCCAAGCTGCCCAGTCATAACTGGTGTGTTCTCTGCACCCACAGTTACATGTAAAGCCACCAGGGATGATAGAAATGTGTTTCAAAATGACTTCTAATGAGCAATTAGCGTTCTGTGTTGATGTATTCCCACTGCAGAAAAAAAATACTGAGGCGTTCTCTGTTCAGATGAACGTAGAACCTGAAGAAACACCCACCTACTGACTACTGGGACAAACAGAAAAGGAAATAATGGACTTGAAGTATTTCAAAACACTTATTGTGGATTCTGAATGGAGCAAGACTGAGAGCAGAGGTGCCTCTCCGTGCAAAGGGAATCATGCTGGTACAGCTAGTGCAGAAGATGGTACAAGGTAAGGAGCACAGGCAGGAGATTTTGAAGGCATTGAGCCTGGGAGACGCAAACTCTTGACAAAGAGCTATATTCTGATCTGATTTTACACGAACTTCTACAGCTTGAGTTTATCCTTGGATACACCAAAAATATCAGTTTCTCCTTGGATAAACTCAAGCAGAATTCTGCAATTTGAGGCAATATACCATTAAAGCTTTAAGAGAGTGGGGCAGTGATTAACAGATCTAGCATGTGTCACGATATATATTCGCAAAGGAGCTTATAAATTTGTCACTTGTGGGAAACAATGCAAGTGCCACAAACTTCAAGTCCTCTACTGTCACTGTACCAGAGGGAAAATATTTTAAATTACAAAGTTATTTCTGAGCTAATGCAATATGCTGACACCGGAGAAAAAATTTGGCCCGGGATGTATCTGGTACTCTATATACACCAAACATTGTATTAAGCTGAAATCCCATTCAATACACAAAGCCTTCACACACACAAAATAAGATACTATGAAAACAAGTCCTCATGCAGCAGAAAGGTCAATTAACCTACGGAAAAAAAAAAAAGTTTCAAAAAAAAAGAAGTAGTGAATTATGTGCTGTATGTTTTTCTGAGCCTGAGAAGCTGGAAGGAAGTAGCCAGAAAATAAAACGAAGCCTAAAAGGTAAGAACAGTTATCTCAAGCTGGCAGTGCTGCTGGAGGATTAGGCAGGAAACACTGGGCGGGAGGGAGCTCTGATTCAGGATCCTTCCCACTCACAGAGCTCACATTATGCAATGAAAAAGCAACCTTTTGTTGATGTTGTTGGGAACTGACTGTCAGGGGGCAGAGGAAATTTTGCATCCAATACCAATAAAACAATGACAAGCCTTCACAATAGTCCCGGGCTGTTTCTTTTATAGTCACAGTAGAAATTTATCGGTTTTTTTTTCTCTCCAGCTAATGTCATATAACAAAAACTGAAAGGTACAAGCCAGCCAAATCCAATTTCCTTTTCTTCAAGCAGATTTTTATTTCACAGATTTCATTCAGCATTAAATAAATAGTTAAAATGTGTCCTCGAGTCACGTTTTCAGGTGGTGGAGTCTCACCACAAAGCACGTTGTTGCCCAGTCGCATCGCTGCCGGCACGCGGTGTGTTCAGGGCCCTCCCCTGGCTGCAGGCACATAGTTTAAGTAGTGTTTTCAGCCAGTCCCAGCAGCAGGACGGGACACTGGCAGGTAAGGCAGCGTCACGTTTGACATCATTACACCTTGCTGCAGCAGCTGCTTAAGGTACCAGCAGGGCTGGATGGGGTTGTCTTCTGGACAACGACTTCAACAGCACTTTCGTAGAATCACAGAATGGCAGGGGTTGGAAGGGAGCTCTGGAGATCATCGAGTCCAACCCCCCTGATAAAGCAGGATCACCCAGGGCAGGCCACACAGGAACAGATCCAGACAGGGCTTGAAAGTGTCTAGAAAAGGAGACTCCACAACCTCTTGGCAGCCTGTTCCAGGCTCTGTCATTCTCTCAGCAAAGAAGTTTTTCCTCATGTTGAGGTGGAACTTCTTGTGTTTCCCCTTGCTACCATTACCTCCTGTCCTACCACAGGGCACCACTGACAAGAGCCTGGCCCCTTCTCCTTGACACCCACCCTGCAGAGATTTGTAACCATTCATCAGCTCCCCTCTCAGGCTTCTCTTCTTCAGGCTAAATAGCCCCAGTTCTCTCAGCCTTTCCTCACAAGAGAGATGTTCCAGTCCCTTCAGCATCATTATAGCTCTCCATTGGACTCTCTCCAGTATTTCCTCATCCCTCTTGAGCTGGGGAGCCCAGACTGAACACAACACTCCAGACATGGTCTCACTAGGGCAGAGTAGAGGGGGAGGAGAACCTCCCTCGACCTGCTGGCCACACTCTTCTTTATGCACCCAGGATGCCATTGGCCTTCCTGGCCACAAGGGCCCATTGCTGTCCCATGGAGAAGTTACTGTGCACCAGGATGCCAAGGTCCCTCTCCATGGGGCTGCCTTCCAGTGGGTCTACCCCTCACCTGTACCGGTA